>OY730481.1:40345316-40585316 GCA_963422695.1 Xylophagus ater | reverse complement strand
GATTGATATAAATTTGAGTACAAAAGAAACGTGTCTGGGTTTTTCACCCGAAAGAAATCCAAAAGTTCTACAGTGACGAGATAATGGCCCTTCCAGGGAAATCCTGAATTTCCATGCAAAATCCGTCATTCATTTATACAGGAAAAAAATTTGGTAAGGTAAACCAACCAACTTACTTAGAAAATATAGAATCAATTCATTATTTAATTATAACCTGACTTTATACCAAATTTGAATAAAATTGAGTACGATATGCTCGAGTTATGGTGAATTCAAAAAGGTGTTCATACAAGCAGAAATAAGTCACTCCCAGTTTGGCATTAACGCTTAATATTGAATTAATTGCTCCTCTAATATGTTCGTCTTGTATCGTAAATTGTATTATAATCAGACTAGCAGTTAAGATCCAGTCAAATAATTTTCGCCCATAATTTAGCACTTCCGATTTAGCATTTTGGGTGAAAATCTAGTCTGTATTTCATTTTAGACTGAGATATGTGCGTACCCAATTGGCATAATATTGAGTACGGCTTTCTCAACTTATTGTGCTTATAAAAAAGTATAACTTATCTATAGACAGTTTGGTAAAATAGTTGATTCGAATTTCGAGACCTTTAAAACATGTATTTTCGTTGAAAACCGCCAGAAGGTGAAATTTTTGCACGATTACAATATTCTCTAATACTTTATTAAAGTCTAAGAAAATATTAATGCAATGACTTTTTGTCCCATCTTATATATAATGGTAAAATGAAGAGAAATTTGATACAGTATATAAAGTGTGGTGCGAAAAGCAAAGTTTACAAAATTTCAAATATGCAAATAAAATGAATTTGTGATATTGCCCACATACAAATGTGTATAGTTTGTATATCACACTTTCTCATGCCGCCGTTATCGTTGTGTATATGATTGAAAAACAGCACGACATCATGGCGGTAATGATTTCTCCATATTTGGGGGTGACGGACTAATTAAAAAGTAATCAAAGTTATTACTCGGACAGTACACGAATTTAAAAATTTTTACCGAATTTAAATAAATTTATTTTGAAATTTAAACAATGAATATGAATGGTATATTTTAATTGTTAGTTGAAAAAGGAACTGGGACCTGAATAACTAAAATCGTAACTGCTGAACTCATATTTACTATATGTACACTCAGAAAAATAGTAGGGTTTAGTTAATTAGAAAATATTGAAACAAACCAATCATAATTTGATATAAATTACTCTTAAAACTTTTTGCAACAACTTCTTTCAATAGCGTAAAACTATAAATAAACGTTAACGTAAATATAGTTTAGTTTCGTAATTACATGGATTAAGGCATTATATCAAATTTTCATGGCTTCGATGACTTTCCAGAAACATAACGTAATAAATATATGTATTTAATAAATAAGAAATAATTTCCAAGCCAAGAAAAATAAATAACTGCGATTCCAATCAGACTCTCCTCATTGTGACATAGTTTTTAAGGGGCTACATCTATCTAGACTGCCAAGAAAAGACCTTAGTTCGAATTAATTTTTCTAAGAAAGTATTGGAGGAAATAATTTTTTAGTTTTGATTAAAAGGTCGCATATTAAGAGCTTAGAAACTTACTATTATTATTACTTACTATTTTTGAAAGCAGACTGCCATAGATACAATAATACTTGTGCTTATGCTAATAATGCAATTACTAGAGTTACTATTTGTTACTAAATCTGAAACTATTACCTAACTATCACGGAATGGAAACCGACGACCCAATGAGATGTGTTATGTATTAAAAAGCAAATTGTAAGTTATGGTTCCCAAAGAGAAGAGTTAAGTAAAAAGCATAAATCCTCATTGCTTTTAGTGAAAAGCAATTATAGAAAGTTATTTTATATGTCTTCGAAGGCCCGATTCCGGTTCAAGTCAAATGAACTCGTGAACTAAAGTCAGGTAACATAGTTATGATTTATCCTAAATGCCAATTATGACAAGAAAGAAAGTTTGAAAAACTTTTCATTTCATACAAAAATCGGAATGAACTTCTGAATAGAATGGTTCTCATGTGGATAAAAGTTTTTACACCAAGTTTCGTTCAAATCGCTTCCATTTTGGACAAGAATGTATGGAAAAGATTTAGAATCTTCTGAAACGTGGAGACTATTTTTCAAACAAGTTAAAACCGTATTTCGATTTAAAATTCAAATAAAACATGTTAAACCAGTTGAACCTTTTCGCCTTTTGTTTGGCTACAACAAGGCTATCTCATACTCAATTGATCCTAATAGTTGTTCCTGAGGCACTCCATTACTTTCAGTTTGGAAACACTTCTTTGACTTCTTCTTGTCATCGGCCCAAATTGTTTAAATTTTCAATAATACAATGTATATATTAAGGTTAATGTAATAAATCGGATTAATTTGTAAGAATTTATTACATAAAACACTAATTATTAATAATTAGGTGGGGCTAGCGAGCGCATCGTAGCGCAGCAATGAGGCATATTTCTACCTCTCTCGGTGTGTTAATAAGCAAAATTGGCGCATATGGGGAGATGAAAAACCTCACGAGATTCACGAGACATCATTACATGCCCAAAAATTGGCTTTTCGCTCCGCATTGCGGTCAGGCGAGTCTTGCTTTTTGAAAACGATCAGGGTCAGACTGTAACAGTCAATGGTGAGCGAAATAGGCTGATGATAAATGATTATTTATATTGATGTGGAAGACATGTGGTTTCGACAAGAAGTTCCAGCTTGCCACAACGTTGGGTGGAATGCGTGAAAAATTCCCAGGTCGCATTATTTCATGTTTTGGTGGCGTCATTTTGTCGAGTATAGGCGAATATTTAAAATTAAATTTATTTCACTTAAAAAGTTGGGATGAGTTTCTATTTCACATTTTAGGCATATTTGAGTTCTGGTTAGTAGGAGGTTTTGGAAGTCCAGTGTTCAGTTTCATTCTTTTTTTATATTTCGTCATTATCATCAAGGCGTTTAAATTCAGTCGTCATATTGAAAAAGGCAGTAAAATA
This sequence comes from Xylophagus ater, assembly GCA_963422695.1. NCBI lineage: Eukaryota > Metazoa > Arthropoda > Insecta > Diptera > Xylophagidae > Xylophagus > Xylophagus ater. The sequence goes on along the minus strand of OY730481.1, from coordinate 40,582,299 downwards.
AATTAAATGTACGTATAAAAATGAAAAGTAATATATCTAATGGATTTTATACGATAAGAAAAATAATAATCTGATAATATTCACACCATGTACTGGAATTGTACATATATAACATATAATTCGAATATGAATCTTTTTATTCTGGGTTTTCCTTTTTATTGATAATTTTTTTTTTAAAGGTTTGAACATTTGTGCGTATCTCGTACTCAAACCGAATTATGTTCATATAATGTTGTCACAATATTATTCACATGCATTCCAAAAATTTCGCGTCGTTTCCAATAAAATGTTTGTGACATGCTATGGCTTAACAATAAAATTAAAAAAGAAGTCAGCACTAAAAGCACTTATGTATTTTCATAGAATTTTCTTTTTGGCCAAGTATATCTACGAGAAACATATACTCTTTTTATCCATATTGCCGACCATATGATAAGACCATAAAAACAAAATTTTATTATTGTATTAAATGCGGTCAGTTTTTATGATTAAAAGAGGTTAAAAGCTATTAAAAATAAACTATAATTAAATTTTATCTCATTATCAATATATAAATATATATATATATAATATATATTTCATTTGATTTCTTTTGGAAGAATATAAATGTAATTTTGAATGCTAAATGCGATTTTATGATAAGAACTTTATCGGTTTTACATGTAAAAAAAAAATATATACACTCAAAGAAAAAACATGGTAGTCAGAAACCTATTTTTAAGAACTTAGCTAACTAATATTTAGTTACTTTATAATGGTTACATCAGAGGCAACTTAAAACTACGTCTACGATATAAAAAATTATGTGAAACGCCCAATATTCAATGAATTCACTAAAGTATATTGTTGGTTTTCAAATCAAAACACCTGCGTCGAAATTAGGGCATGGCGTGATTAATTACTTTTCGAGGTTTGTGAACAAGTAAGTAATTGAGGCCTTAAAGTAATTAATTCCTTTCTATGTAAAAAAAACTTTTTAAGCAAAAGTGACCAATTTCAAAGAGAAAAACTTATTATATGGAAGAATAAGAAATAAAAAGAAAATAAGAAATATTCTCTTAAAAATGCATATGATTCTCTCTAGCATTTTATCATTTTTTTCAGATTACATTATGTTAGCAAAACAGAGATAGAAATAGATTTATCTTTATTAAATAATTCTAACACTTATGTAAAAAATAAGAATCACTATTCATACAGGAACTAACACTTAAAATATTAACAGCATTTCTCTTCTACTTATTATTCGTACATGCTCCAATGCTTGAAAACGTGTTGGGAGAATACAATATTTATACAAATATTAAGTTAAAAGAAATTTCTTTGTTTCATTCTTTCTTTAGTCCAAAATCCATAAGACTATTATAAGACTATTAATGCTCCCGCTTACTACAATTATCTTATTGGAAACGCGTTGTAAAATAAAGTATATTTGATTTATACGTTACTTCATTCTTTCTAATGAAAAATTTGTAATTTTCTTTCCTTATTTTGTGCGGAATTTTTGTTTCTGTCATTTTCAAACAAAGCATTGGGAAGATCGCGTCTAGTTGTCCCTTTTCAACTTTATTCTTCTCTTAAATGAAGGAATTAATTTTTTGGCGTTGAATATTCAAAATTTGGATGAATTTTGTTTGCGGGATTAATTACTTGTTCAAACCATGCCTTAGTCGAAATGTGATCATATTCTTTTGCGTACTCAAATTACATTTTCAGTTGTCTCTAGTTACATGATAAGAACTATGCTATGAACTATTTGATAACCTAAATAAGCCAAAATGTTCTGTAAATTTTTCTAAAACTCTACAAACATTTGTAGTAAACACAAAGAAAATAGTAGGTATAACTGATTCAAGGCTGAGTCGTGGATTGTGGATCAATGGCGCCGGTTCAAATACCAGTCGCGTTGAAGGAAAAGCAAAAATGTCCATCTGCTCTTAGTTTGAATTTGTGATTTTAATTGTCTATCTGTCATATAAATTAATTACTAGTAGTGTAAACGCAGCCTGCTCAATAAAGTCAGTCTATTACTATCAGCACATAACAACAGTAGTTTTCTCATTCATAGTCATCATTCTGTCCCTGTTTCTGAGCGAACGTTAGGCCATCGGTCGCGCTGAGGTAGGGCGTAATACTACAAAAAAGATTTAAAATAAGGGTACAATGGACAACAAGGCTTACGTACAAGGTTTTCTTTATTCTAGGGTGGAATATGCAATTCACTTAATCTTCTAAAAACATATTCTAAATTTCATATAAAATGGCATATAAGTAAAAGTTCGTAGTATAAGTAATCTACATATAAGGTCTGTTTTATTTACCATACCCTACCCGGAGCAGGGTAGGTGGCAAATAAAACGAGCAGGAGTAGGATAATGCTTTAATTCTAATGTTTGTGGCGCTGCTTAGCAACCATATTGTAATTAAATGAGAAACCTTTAGCTAATACACTTTTTATGGTAGAAAACTGAACTAATTCGGGTGCAATAGTTTACACCAGCTCTGAAAGTAGTGTAGGATTTGCTCTTTTGTTGTTTTTGTTTTCAATGTAAAAATTTGCTCTACCCCAGAGCAAGTGGCAAGTAAAGCAGACCTATAGTAATAAAAATATATTACACTATTCTTAGAAAATTCTCCATGATGGAACTTTCCTGAAACAAGAATGGAAAAATTCTGAAATATTTAACACAACAATCACTCGACATTTTGGTTTGTTCGACATTCATGACAATTCTGGAAACGCTGTCCGTTTTGCATACAGATATGAAATATTTCTCAAAATATTCTATTGTAGATTGTTTCCATGCCGGTATATAAAGGATTCAGTTCAAATTAGACTTTACCACTGATGGGTTCGAAATGATTGTTTACAAGTTCATTGGGTACGGAGTTCGGTTTAAGAACTATGTTAGAAGAGATTATTTACAAAGTTATTTGAAAGTGATTATTTGAAGCAAGTATATTTACACTACGTAGTATCAAAGCGAATAAAGAACTGTTTCAATTAGGTATCCAAAAAGTCAACATTAAATAGAACAGTAACTTTTGACGCGCTTCTTCTAAGCGAGTTAATTAGAGATTGGAAACGACATCCACTTGTGGCAAGACTAGTTGTTTGGCTCATGTTTTTGGGTGTATTTATTGAAACTATTTCAAATTTTTCATTTAAGAAAAGCGAAAACTTTTAAAATATATAATTTTTGAAAATATGCTAATTTAGCTATCAAATTCTAATAAAATTTGATTATATTTCTAAATAAAATGGAATAAACGAAAAATTTCATTAGTTTTTGGAGGAATTTTATTGAAATAAGAAACACTTAACAAACACAAAGAAAAAAACATTGTAGAACTACGATAAAAACTCTTGAAAATTTTGTAAACACAGTGTTTTCATTTTCGTAAAAATTTTGTTGCAATATTGCATGAAAACTTTTTATCAGAGTTTACGAAAAACAAAATGTTAGAAGTTTCTCTTCATCTCTAACGAGCAACAACACCTTAAGAACTCAACTTAATACAATACCACGTAAATGATGCAAACTTAATTCAGAATTTTACGAACAGTATTGTATAGTATTGTATATAGATAGAATAATATTAGGCAAAAAATTGGAATGAAAACCCAAGGAAATGATAATGAAAGACACTCCTACTAACTAACAAAATGTTATGATGATAATGATGATGATGAGACGATGCTAGATGATGATGATTTTTGAAATCTTAATCCAAGGAATTAATTCAGAAAAACGAAAACCCATAAGAAGTAATGAAAATACATTTTCTGAGTGAAAACTTTAAATCGTCTAATGAGAAATCCTTTTTCAAACAATACCAAACGCCATTAATTTTGTATTAACGGCATCTTATTAATTCCAACTGGTACTCTTAAGAAGTTTTCGAACATTGTTAAAAACTGGATTTCATTTTCTTTTTTTCCATTTTATTCTAAAGTATTCAATATTTAACATTTGTATACATGGAATAACAATAAAGTTCCGTGGCTGTTGCCATAAAATGGAAACGAAAAAATATTTTTCAGGATTCTCTACTTATCGAATAATAATCTCCAAAAATTATTAATAACCAACGAATTGAGACTTGGTGCATTACATTATCGTCGAAGTATAAGTAATTATAGTAATTATAAAACCCAAAGCTAGGGAGTAAACAATTCTACAAATCAGAGCAAACGATTTGAAATTGTTTCTAGTTTGGCTTATTTTTTTTTTGGCAATGTTGGTTATTAAAAAAACGAATTTAAATAGCAAGTCGTTTAATGATTTTTATCATTTTTTGAAAAAACTGAAAAGTCCATTAAAAAACGCTTTAATAACAACAAATTTGAAGAATGAGATTAATTTTATGTGAAGTTTAATAACAGAGCTCTTTGTTCCATGATTTCATTTCAACAAGTAAATTTGTTTACCTAATAAAATTGACAAATGTCCAAGGAAACCCGTTGAGACTAAAGTATTAACAGTTCTGAAATGCCTAAAGTTTAAACCTGACAGCTCCCACTATGAGTTGAAGGCAGAGACTGCAGAAATCTTTCAGAAATCATGGGACTTTATTGTCCAACCGTATATTCTTTTCTGACTAGGACTATACTTTCGTTTCTAATGATTAATACATTATTGAAAGGCGAAATTATTATGTAATTTTGTTGAAATTTTCCTATATTTGTAACGTTTTCTAACAGCTGTATTACTGAAGTTGTGCATAAAAAAAAAAACAACATCTCTTAAACATTATTTCGGATTAATTTCATTAAACATTTGTATTGTTTTAAATCTAATTGCTAAGAGGTCTGTTTTATTTGCCACTTGCAATTTTTACATTGAAAACAAAAACAACAAAAGACCAAATCCTACACTACTTTCAGAGCAGGTGTAAACTATTGCACCCGAATTAGTTCAGTTTTCTACCATAAAAAGTGTATTAGCTAAAAGTTTCTGATTTAGTTACAATATGGTTGCTAAGCAGCGCTACAAACATTTGAATTAAAGCTTTCTGCTACTCCTGCTCGTTTTATTTGCCACTTACCCTGCTCCGGGGTAGGGTATGGCAAATAAAACAGACCTAATATGATCATTCGAAGAACAGAGATACTATATGTGGATTTTTTAAAAAACAGGAATAAACATTAAATCAAATCAAATTTTTTACGACAACAAAAGTCACATATTAAATTGATTGTTTTATGGAAATTTCCAAAATGAAAATTAAATTCATTTTTCTGCCTCCCGTTGGCCAGATAAATATTAAAAAAAATGGATGGGACAAAAAGTTTTTGTATTAATCATGACAACAGAATAAAAGGATTGATCAAATCCAATCGGTATTTAACAATACGAAAGATTGTTCCGAATCTTAACACATAAAAGTTGAGTGTTGAAAAGTATTAAATATTTAAAAAGAAGGGCGCAAAATTGATGAATCGCAAAATTATCATCTTGGCAATATTAGACGACATATCCATTAGACGCAAAGGGAGTCTATTTTCTGCAAGATGACTCAGAGATAATGTCAAATAACGTTTCATTAGTAAATGGGTGGAATCTTAAAACAATATTTATTCATAAAATGTGGAGTGGACTTGTTTTGGAAGAAATTCCTTTTGAACACAATAAAGTAGGAATAAACCAACGTTGAAAATATACCTTACTTTCATCTTCTTATCTATTGGAGGGAAAACTCTATTTACAGGAATATGCAATTGGCCTAAAAGATCAATTCAATAAATTTTATACTCCCTGAAGCTTTTTTGAGAAACATTACAATCATTCCCATCATAATGCAGGTCATATTTTGCTTCTACATTTTCTTTTCTTTGGTCAAGACCTTAAGTGCTTTTAGTGGGAATATAACTGTCTTGCAAATATAGCTGGAAAAAGTTAACTTGATTACTATATTTGCAATGAATAAAATTGTAAGTAGAAAAAGTAAATGTTTATATTTTAGTTAAGTTGTTTACATGTTTCAAGAATTTTTCCATTTCTACGAAAGACAAGTGGGAATCAAAATCAATAGCAAGCTAATTTTTCTTTTAAAAAATTAGGTAGATTAGTATTGCATCTAATAGAAATACATATGTACATGCTTGGTGAGTTATCAAAAGTTGAGAAATTTCTGGGCTGGGAACTTTTGATACATTCACCTTCAAGTCCTGGGCTTCAACCATCAAACTACTATTTTCGACGGCCTCTGCAGAACTTCATTAATGATGTAAATTTGAGTGTAAGCCAAGCATCTGAAAATAACTTGCCTCAATTTTTATAGCGAGACGGACTCAAAAGTTCTACTATCATGTGATTATAGCTTCGTCGGTAAAATGGCAACTGGTTATCGATGAAAATGGATTTTATTTATTTGATTCAAGCTTTTATTCGTCATGAAAATTTCGCCTTTTATTTACCCGGAAAAAAGTGTAACGATTTTTTGGCCTATCCAATAATATGTTCATATAAAAGTAAGACCATAAAATGTATAGGTACACAAATCCTCCTGTAATGAAATCTTGTTGATACATACAGATTTATTTAGCGTACACGTATATGTTATTATATTTGAAATAATATAAAATTTTATTTCAATTAATATTACGTAACAGGCCGTACAAATGCCTGAGGTTAAAATACCAATTTTTCGGATATTTTATTATTAAAAATTAATAAATGCAGTTTTTTTATTCTGGTTTAAGTTTTGCATAATATTGTAATTGTATTTGTTCACATTTGTATCTCTAATATTTTATGGATGATTTTTATTTACAGCCTAATGAGCTTTTGAAATGTGCGGAAAATTTCATTGGATTTCATAAAATATTGAACGAAATATTATTATTATTATTGAATTAATATTTTATTATCATTTTTTACAATTATTTAGACAATATTTGCTTTTGATTCGGAATGTAATAGAAACGTTCCGAGATAATAGATTTGATTTTAGGGTGTTCCTGTACTGCGACCTTAAGGTCTATTGCAGCTCCTTTTCTTTGGTGCAATAGTTAGGTTAACCTCCCAATCTACAGCACCTCCTCGAGGCCTATTTCTCTCAGGAATTTTGGTTTCCGGAGTGGGTTAAGAGATTGTATCTCACTTGGAGAGAAGCAGATATTTCCTTCTCCTACGGAGTAGCGCCTCACAATCGGAGAGAATATGCATTTTGGTTTCTTCGTTCCCCTCACAGAATCTGAAGGTGCTATCTCTTTCGAGTCCTAGTTTTTTAAGGTGTGCTTTGAGTCTGCAGTGTCCTGTTAGTATTCCTGTCAGTACTCTTATATTCTTCTTATTAGTACCGAGATAATACATTAATTAATCAATTGTTAGTTTTCTTTCCTACTGGACAATTGAATCGTGGAGGAATGAAGATTTGATGCTTATCAGAGCTATGAAAAGAGTCATATATGCGTTTTGTTCCACTAAAATAAGTTTTAGTTAATTATTGTGTGATAGATGGCAAGGTGCTGTTAATCATAAATTTTTTTTAGATAGACAAGAGATGTAATTTTATATTATCACTAGCTGAATTCCCAGCCGTTGCTCGAGATCTCCGGATTATATATGCCCCTTGATGATGAAAAATTTACATTTAATGTAAAACCATACCTCGGTAGATATTTTCTATGCCCTAAATACAATAAAGTCACTACCAAGTTGTTCAGTTCCGTTAAAGATAATGAAATGCATACATAGAAACCGATAGAATAAGTAAAATGGCCAGAACGTTTATTTGAAAAGCACCTGATGTGCAGTTAATGTCACAGATGCATATGGTTGAAAAAAAAAATGCAATAACAATTTTATCTTGTATAATTAATATAGGGCTTCAAGACAGTTTTTAGAAGAGTTTTCAAAAAGTAATCACAGTTTGTTGTAGGGTTCTCATGTGTAAATCTAAATTACATTAGTAATATTGTATATACGAAAGAATTTCGATCAAATTTTCGAGATACGCATGATTTCCATTCCCAGCCCAAAAAAAAAAATTAAATTTATATTTAGGAATAAGTGAAATAAATCTGATTTAGAAAGCCAATGAAATCCAGCAATTCACACAAGAGTTCTAAATGTCATTCAAAAACTGATAAATTTAAGAAAAGAATGAAAGACTGTAACTAACTTTTGTATACGGGGGGTTCTATATTTTATCTGAACAATATTATTTTGATTATAAGTCTCAGGTTTTAGTTTTACTTTTTATTTTTATTTTGTTTTTTGTATTCGAGTATGTTAAAAAAAAAAAATTTTTTTTTCTATATAGTCAAAAGAATCAAGAAAATAAAATATTATCTCTTAAAATAAATTTCTAGAATATCTTAAATCCTTATTCGTTGTTATATTCCCAAAAGGATGATGCCATTGCTCACGAATAAAAGTAAAATTCAGAAAAAAAATTTAGATAAAACAATAATGATGGTATGAGATGAATTCTTTTTTTTCTTTTTTAGGAAGAAGTTGGGAAGAATTGGTTGTTGGTGCATGAATGGGAAGGACGAGAAAAAAACGAACTTAAATCTCAGAATGAATTTTTTTTCGTTTTTGCCTGCCATGTCGCTATCTTTCTAGGCGGTGGCAGTGTTACACATTTATAAACCAAATATAAAAGAAAAAAAGTCTTGTAAGGTTTGTTTCTTGGGGTAAATCCTCTAAAATTGATTTACAAAATGTATTTCAAGCTTACTTATAAAAGAAGTTCCTATCTACCGATGTAGTGTGTACCTTTTTGCTTTCAGAGATTTTCTTCCTCCTTTCTAGAAAATTTAATATATGGATGTGTATATATTTATGTATGTACTAGATGTATCAAAATGTTCTCGATCTGATAGATGCCGCTGATAGTGTCGCCATTTTTTTTATTTAAAATATGTTACTATTATCATATGAACACGTGCAAAATTACATGTCGATCTGTCAATTAATTTAATTTTGACAGGAATTCAAAGTAAACAACTTTAACTTTTTATGAAATATGGATGAATATCGATTAGTGATTAGATTCCTGGTTTTAGATGGCGAAACATGTACGAAAATCAAACAAACGTTTTATGCTGCCTATGGTGACTATGCAATTTCGCTGAAAATAATCAGATATTGATTTAATAAATTTAAACGTGGTCGTATACAAGCATTTATTATGAAGAATCTCCAAGTTAGCCATTTGAGATGACCACTGAAGAAATTTTTAAAAAAACTGGAATAAGACATCTAGGACTGAAACTTCGCTAGATTGGTGACATTGCGGCTTCCTCATGTGAATGAACATTTACACGTGATTCTGGATTCTGATTTCCGCACATCTCAAGCGCCATCTCATTAATAGTATTTGTTAAAAATTTGATATAAAAATGAATGTATTTACAGTCTTTTTTACAAGTACTGTCAAAAAGGAAGCGCGGTTTGCTATAATCGTACCAAAAATTTATACGCAAATAATTGCAAGTGATAATATTCAATCTTTATATTATCAGCCATATTCTCCAGGTTTATTTCCATGTGACTTATAGGAGATTTACATCGAAATACTTATTTTGAGCGGTTAGACAAATCGTATTATTGGGAAGTAATATAATAATTGGAAATTCTTTTGATTTACTGTAGTGAACTGTCAAGAGGTTATAGAATAAACTAAAAGTAATCTTAAATAAGCAAAATTTTTTTTTTATTTTTGGCTGAGAATTTTTTGATCCACCTAGTATATATATAATATACTCGTACTATGTGTGATGTTGGATTTTTTTTCATGATATCAGGTCAGGTTTTTCTAACTTTCTACCTCATACGTCTTTAATATGGCATTTTCAATCCAGATTTTCTGAACCAATCCTCCAAATACAGCCTATTTTCTGTATTCGAATAACGATTGGAATTTTTTTTTTTTCTTCTATATAGTTGTTTGTGAAATTTCAGTGTTTATTTTTAACGCACGGAAAAATCCAGATATATAGAAGAGAAAAAAAAGTTCAATGTCGTATCAAATAAAATTCAGTTCAGTGATTTTGTATTACAAGAATATATAGAATATAATTCGAATATGGAGGATTGGATAGAGATATAGTCTCTATGAGTATGAGAGTTTGTGTTTCAGTAGAATTATCTATATAAAACGCAAAGGAAGCAGAAAAGACAAAAAAAAAAATCTTCCAGGAACAAATATGCCCATCTTTTATTATTATACAAGTACATTTTAATACACGAAACATACATTCCCATGATTCACATAATTTTACTGAAAATACTTATATTCCCAATGTACAAGACATGGTGGACAATAATTTCATAAAATTGTGTAATATCAGAAGAGAGATTGTTCGTGTGAAATAAATATTAGACAAAAAAAAGAAACGAGGAAAAGAAAAACAAGCCCAAAAAAGTGTTTCAATGAATGAAAATTTGTTTTTGGATACAGATTTTCCCTTTTGTTGAAATCCGTGTTTCAGCGAAAAGCGAATAAAAGGCTTAACTTGACTACAATCGAAACTCAGAGTACATAGCTATTCAATGAATGAATACATAATAGAAGAAATTATGTTGTTCTTTTTTTTTCTAGTTAATTATCAAGGGAACATGAACAGTAATTACGTGGAAAATCTATGTACATATGGAGAACAGGGACTTTCAAACATGTATGGAGAAAAATGGTTTCGTAATATATTAATTTATAGGGATGATAATTTATGAGAGGGACCAATAAATAATTATTTCAGAAAATTTGAAAGAAAAATTTCAGAAATGAGGTTTTATGTACATAGAAAAATTGTGTTCTAATTTGTATGCCCTATGGTAGGTACTACCTGAGGGTATATTAGTCTTGTCACTATATATGTGATGCATAGAAATAAACATCGTAGACGGGTTTTAAGGGTATAAATGTGTAGAGAATCAAAAGTTATATCGATTTATGCATGTCCGTCCATCCGTCCTTGTACAATTAGAACTAAAAAGCATTGATTACGAATAATTTTTGTAATAATTACTCGAATATGTCTATTACATAACTACATAATTACTACGTCTGTTATGTAAATTGTTGGTTTCGGGATAGTGGAATTTTTTAGTGTAAATAATATTGCAGTAATTATCACTATACCATTATTAATAAAACAACTTTGTAACAAGAGTACAATACAATTTTTTTCGCTAAATAAGTTAAACTGCAAGTTAATACATAAATATACTTCACAGCAATTGATAATTAGGATTGATAATCGAACAATTAAGTTTGGTTATTTTATAACGTGTGATTCAAACCTTACTTTTTTTCAATAGGGTTTTTTTTAACAGTTCACGCGTGACTACTGTCATTCTGATTTGTCATTTTTGTTCAGTTCGTCGTTTCTTTGCTGAATGGGCGCTTGAACGCATCGAAAAAAATCCGGAATTTTCAAGCCAAATTTTGTTCAGTGATGAGGCTCATTTCTGGCTTAATGGCTACGTTAATAAGCAAAATTGCCGTATTTGGGATGATGAGCATCCACAAGAGTTTCAAGAGCTAGCATTACATCCATTGAAAACATCAGTTTGGTGTGGTTTATGGGCCGGGGGCATGATCGGTCCGTATTTCTTCAAAAATGCGGCCGGCGGCCACGTTACCGTCAATGGTGAGCGCTATCGTGCCACGATAATGGATGTTTTGGTACCTGAAATTGAAGCCCGTGGTCTCGACAATATTTGGTTTCAACAAGACGGTGCTACGAGCCATACAGCCCGTGTTACAATGGATTTACTGTAAAATCATTTCGGTGAGCAATTAATTTCACGTTTTGACCCAGTGAATTGGCCACCAAGATCGTGCGATATCACACATTTGGACTGTTTTCTTTGGGGTTATGTAAAGTCAAAAGTCTTTGCCGATAAACCAGTGACAACTGAAGCATTGGAAGCGAACATTACACATGTCATTCGTGAAATTCCGGTCGAAATGCTTGAGAGAGTGATCGAAAATTGGACCGCCAGACTGGCCGAGCTGAAACGTAGTGCCGGCCAACATATGAAGGAAATTATTTTCAAACATTAATTGCCATACTATGTGCTTAAAGTTGATAATAAAGATTTGATATTTGCATTCAATTCTAAGTGTTTTATTTTTATTTAAATTTGATTTCTATTTGATAAAGGAATATTACCGATGCGGCATATATTTCCGGATCCAACAATAAAGTATGTGACATATATTTGTGAACAGTCATTATAAGTTCTTAGGTTGAACTAGCGAGCGCAGCGAGCATGTATTATTATTAATAAAAAAATTAAAAATAAATTAAAGAAAAATATAGCAATACTATTTATAAATAAATGCTGATATTGGCGCGGTCGAAATGTAAACCAGACCCAATATTACTTTTAAAAAATTAATAATTCAGTATTTTTGTTAAAGTTCATACATTTTGTTGTAGACTGAAGAATAATGAAGAACAAAAAATTAAGTGATATTGTCGGGATATTTACTCCATGCCCCACAATATAAAAATCATGGTAACCACTGAGCCAATACTTCATTTTTTCTATTAATTCAGTTTTGTCAATATTATATAGGAATATCTTTTATATATGCTACGGAGCTTTTTACCTGCTCGCTTTGCTCACCAACACCTGTGTGTATAAACAACAACCAAAATACTAAACCAATTAAAAAGGACACTATGCAATAAGCCTTTGCTTTTTGTTTTTTTTATATTTCCTTTAGCGGTAGAATAAGATTCTCCTTTTCTTTTCCTCTCCGTCTCAATTTTTCAAGATGTTAAATTTTCTATTCTTCGTTTTGAATTTGTGAGTTACAGTTGAATTCATTTGTAAAAATATTTCCTTGAATATATTCGCCTAAAAGTATGTATACTTTAATTATAAAAAAAAGCTATTTTAAACTACAGAGAGATTCGCCTAAAAGTATGCATACAATTATTTATATGTGATTTGCGTTGAAAAACTTTTCTATATAATAGATAGATAAAGATAAACATTATAATATTCTACACATTTGGCAAGTTAAGGCATTTCTGAATAAGAATCCAACTTCTGAAGACTGAAAAAAATCAATAACCAAAAAATATGTGAAATTGTCACAAGCGGGATTTGAATTCGGCAGCGTATATAGCCTATGCGTAAATACGGCCCTGTGTTAAAATGTTAATGCCATTTCTTTCACCGTAGATAATTCAAATTTTCTACATATCTTTAAGAGATCGTCCATTTACATAAATTTAATTTCTAGCTTAATAGTATTATTACAAACTATGTTTAGAGAGTATAGAATGTATTTTAAATTAAAGTTTTTCAACTGTATATGTTAAACAAGCTTTCACTAATATCACATCAAATAAGTTTGAAAAACATAATACATTTTGTAAAATTTCAGTTATTCTTTCCTTAATAAAGTTTTTATTAACAAAAAAAAGAAAAACGATACTTTTAGTATAATTTACATAGGAAATTGCAGCATAAGAAAACATACCGAAATTTTATATATTTTATGAAACAGATGAGACTATTAAAGAGACCTAAACTAAAGTCTGAAACTTTGCCCTTATATACATATATAATAACAATAACTAAGGAAAAATGATGATAATTTGTATAACCTTAAAAACTTAACGCAATTAATTACCATTAAAGTTTCCTCCTTCTTGAAAATTTTAAAAATTTATGAAAAAAAGAAGAAAATGTAAACAATTTATTCTCTTCGAGGTTAACCGTTTCATCAACAAGTGCAACTGACATTCGTCCTGTTGGCTGAAGAAAATTCAAAAGGTCTGAATTTGTTTTTCCATAATGCCTATTGTGGTGTATATATGGTATATATGTGTACATAGTACTCGAAAAAAAAAAAACATTTTTGTTTGAATGGATTTTCGTTGTTTTTCTGCCTTTCTGTTTTTAGAGCTTTTCCCAACATAACAACATGCATCTTTTGAAGAGAATATAACTAGAGGGATACTTAACCATAATAATATATATTCATATATATAAGAAACAGAATGATGAAATAATACTAAACCAACCAAAAAACCAAACGAACAGAACAAATAACTAGAAGAACAAAAAAAAAAAAAAAACGAATGTCTACTAAGAAATTTTCTTATTATGGGTGGTGTTTGGAAAATATGCATTCATTTAACTATAAAGGACGAAAACAAAACTGAAGTTGGAGAATCTGTTAAACCATACAAATATTAAATCTCTCGAAACCTTTTAGCTTGAAATTTAATTCAGCAAAATGTACCTTCTTTCATGTTTTATATTTCCTCTTCATTATCCCTTTCCAATCACTTCTTTTAGCATACGTGTAAAGGGCTAACAATATTCCTTTATATTAATTTTTTTTTCTTTCAAATTTATACGTTTCTCTTCTTTTTTTGCACTTTTTCTATTTTCTCTCTTAGGACGTTCTCTTGTTTGTTTTTTTCATTTTAACTTCCCAATTACCACCCATTATTCTTTCGGGCTGTATATATAGTATGCCATCAGCTTTCTTTCTTTCGTTATTCATAATACAACTGTATAATCCCCTTGTGGATATTTTCTTCTCATTCATTTCGTCTCCTAGAAAGTTTGTTTTCTGTTTTTTCTTCTTTTTGTTCCTGTCTTTATTTGCCATTTTAAAGTCAACCCTAATTGACATTTGAAGTACACGACGAGGAGTCCCAAGAAGGGTTCATAATTGAAAGGTATACGAAATTTTATAGTAAGATATTTTTTTACCACAATTTTATTATAGTTTCACATGATTTGTTTAATTAGTACTGTATAAATATAGACACAGAAAAATTATTCGCTAGTTTTAACAACTGTTGTCGAAACTAAAATTCAGTTGTCGCAACTAACCAACAACTTCTTTCTGTGTATATATAAAAGAAGTTTTGACATTTACTACTTTTATTCGGTTCAATCCAACATATAAATTAGATCAAAATTTAGAGCAAGTAAAAGAAAAGTTTCAGCAGAATGAATTTCTCAGAATTAATTACTTCAATACGTAAAAATTTATCTAAATATCGTAAGCTAAAGTCGAACATAAAGTCCAACATAAAAAAGGGACGAATCCAGTATTTTCTTTTGAAAACAATTCTAAATAGAAATTGTTCTTTTAATTAATTATTATCTGCACACAGACGACTTGTGAAGCTATTGGCTAGTTGTGACAACTAAAATTCCCATCTATGACGGGAAGCAAAGCAACACAAAACAAACAAAATAAAAAATTTCGAAGCAATAATTTCCAGTTTCCACCAAGCGCGCAACTTCGCGTTCTGTTCGCGGATATCGTTTAGCTTCCACGCGCAACCTTATTTCGGTGGGGACGGAGAGGCGAACATTTTCACGTTCAAAATGTATATGCACAAAATTTGCGTGTCCAAAAAATGTGCGCCGCTTTTTGGTTTAAACGCACCTTAAGAAAGACTCCTAATCATCTTGACTTTAAGTTTGTTAACGCATAGTAGTAGAACGTTCCATGACGTTGAAACTGGGTTGGAAGGAATATAGACGCTGGTCCAGCACCAAATAAGTTGACTGGACGCGGACTGGACTGCGTTTTGATAGGTGGATCGAGATCAAATAATACCCCAAATGCGCTGGCTTAAAAGTTAAATAATAGATTTGTCAGTTGTTTGGTTTTTCCAAACGTTTATTGGCATGCTTGTATCGTAGTGCTGCAGTGCCCGTTATTACGTGACTTATAGAAAATTTTATTAAAATCATATCAAATTATTAATGGGGCTATTGATGCTCCCAATATTTTAAGCAAAATGTACTTTAATTCCAACATTTGTTCGCTGAGATACGTGGTATTGTTTAAAGTCACTTTCCACTGGACGGACTACGGGAAGAATGAACCAGTCTCCCGAAGGTTGCGCGTGATAAATACCAATGCATACATTTTTGAGTTTTGCCTCAGTAACTTTTGAACTGAGAGAACTTTTATATAATTCCGAATAATGAATGACTTTATTATAGAAATTAATCCACATGTGGGCTCGATTTGAGCTGTTCATATTAAAACAACAACTTAAAACAACAATAAGATAATATAGTATTATATAGACCCGTCATTTGAGTGATTTTAAAAGAACGGCATTTCATCGTCTTCAATCACTTTGATTAGTCCTTTTTTAGCGCATACAAAAAGTTTCAAGTAATTTCCATAAAAAGTAAGGGAGAGAAGATGGTAACCACATTAATTGTATCTCAATGGAATAGTTTTTCTTCATCTCTCTATTATATATAATAGTTTTAGGACGTGATCGTAATATTTTATTTTTTTTTGTTCTTTTTTTTTTTGAAAGTGTACTAATTTTTAGCTTTTGTATAAGTAATGATGGGGGTTGGTGAGCGTCGCGAGCAATTTTGTTTTAATTTAATTTTACAGTTTCGGCTATATGCCAATTATCAGTTGCTACATGCTCCTCATCCCAATTTGACAGCCAATATATTATGAAATGTTTGTATTCAGTTTTAGTTTATTTTAACTTGCAAGTGGTTCCCCAGATTCTAACTATTCTAAAAGTTATATATTAATTAATTTTTTTAAAGAAATAATTACAAAAATTTTTTAAAAAAAATTGTTTGTTTTAATATTTTTAAGATATGACATTAATTTACAATAATGAAATTATTTAAGCTTAATTTTCATCTTATTGTGAAATGCAAAAAAAAAAACTTAAGCAGAACTTAAAACTTAAATCTAGGTTAACTTGAATTAGACTTAAGCTCTGAATCTGAAATTAGGCACAAAATATTAGATTTAATATCGCGCTCTATTCCTTAAAAAAAATTCACTCCTCGTGCCTGTCAATTAGATATAATATTGGTCTGCTATTAAATTAGTCGATTTTCTTTTATTCAAAGATTTAAAGTATATTCTAGCTAGACCAGTTAGTTAAACAGCCAATTTACAGTTATATATTCTTAATTCAGGATATTCTCCAGATGAGTACTATCAGAAATTAATTACTTCTATATTTCTATGCTTTGATGCAGCAGTTCTTTTCAAAGTACTCCAAACCAAAAAGGAGCGAAATTCGTTTAAAATCAAAGTGAGTAAAAAGTGTTGAACCCTTGAAATATCCATGTACTAAGTCACTTTCAGAAAACTTCATTTACTAGTACTTCAACTTTCAGTTTGAACTTTGATTTTTCTTCTTCAATTGCTTATACTTCAAAAGAAATTTTCTTTTAGTTTTTTCTTATATTACGTTAGTTACTTTTGTAGAAAATTATATTTGTAAATGAAATTGTGGCATAGTTATGGAAACTAAGCTAATGACAAAAGAAGAAATATTTTCTTGCAAATTTTATTTTGTTTTTTTAAAGTTCAAGAAAATAAAAGACATACAATAGCTTAGTTTTCTTAAACTCTTTATCCTTTTTGGGTTTTTCCAAAAAAAACAAAAAAACAAAATAACAATGAAAATACATACAAATAATAAGGATATATTATAATATATATATAATAGCGTCTAAAAGAAAAACGACAAACTAAAAAGTATAAGTAGAACTCTTTTTCATTAACTTTAATTACAGGAAATTAAATCAAAAACTTCTTGACACAATGAATATACAGGAAATTGTGTATAAAAGTGACTTGACTTGACTATATACTTATTTTCGACGGAATGATGTTGATGTTAGGCGGTTGGATGAAAAACGAGAAATTTGCAATTAAAATTATCTTCAGAAGAATATTTCTCAACAAAAAAAAAGAACTTTTGTTTCAAGTTTCCAAAATATATAATCGCACAATTGAAGTTTTAGCAAATATATATAAGACGTATCAAAAAGTTCTCGACAAAAAGATTGGTACTTGAAATATAGTACATTATTTTTCAATCTAATCTCATACAAGCTTGATACACTTAGTCATACGCAATTCCAACTTTTTGATTCCTTCCGTATAATATGATTTGTCCAACCTTTTTGTTTTCCTGGGCCGCATTGGAAGAAGACATGGTGTTTTGGGCCACAAGTATATTACTATGTATAAATCCATATCATAAAATGAATGTGATACTTGGCATTGAAGTTGTGAAACTAAACCGTCAATATACGGTTCGATTGATGTGGTTGCAATTCTCAGGCAATTCTCAAGGTGTTCATCCAACATGTTGGTTCTAATTTTACTCTCAGTATGTTTTAATTTTTTACTTAAGCCACCAGGTGACAAACAACAGAACAGTGTAGCTTAGCGAACCGAAAGAGAATTTACTACATACCGAAAGAGCTTTCTGTTCTGGCCTTGGTTCTGTTATTTGTCACTTGGCAGCTGTAGCACGAGAGCGCACACACAAATCATTCCTCAGAAAAATGGACATGCTTCAGTAACTTTCAATATTTTCGGGCCGCATTGATACTTGTTTTGGGCCGCATGCAGCCCGCGGGCCGCGGGTTGGACAGCTCTGTTCTAAAATAGGCATTTAAATTGTTGATGAGTTTCGAATTCAATGCAAATCTCCTACCCTCGAGCACCTTCTCTAATGGCTAAGAGTCAAACGAAGATCAATCTGGAGAATGCAGGAATGCATGTTTTGATTAACAAATACGTAGCGTAAAATTCATTAGTTAATTGATTGCCACCTAATGTGGACCCTATCTTGCAAATATTTTTTTTTAACAATATATACAAATATAAGATATTCAAAATATATTCATATGTATGATATGGTCACCATGTCAGCAATCTAATGCACTTCAACTTTAGTATCTCTTAACAGGATATCATTGACTTCGTCGATAAGTTCGTCACTGGTCATCTCAATCGGCGGACTTGAGCGTTTTTCATGATAAATGTTTGTTTAAATTTATTAATTCAATATCTAGTGATTGCCATTGAAGGTGCAGGACACACATACCACTGTGCTCAAAAAGTTAGGTGAATTTTGTTTTAAAATTAACAATTTTTATTTATTCTTCCAAATCGATTTCGCCCCCCTCAAAATAATCCCCACCAGCTACAATACACTTATGCCAACGTTTTTTCCAATCTTTGAAGCATGCTAAAAAGGCGTTCAAAGGTATAGCCTTCAATGCGCATAGCGATTCACGTTTAATCTCTTCAATCGACTCAAAACGATTTCCCCGGAGTGGTCTCTTGAGCTTTGGGAACACCCAGAAGTCACACGGTGGTTGTGGAGCGACATGAGTGGAGTTTTTGGCGAAAAACTCACGAAGAAATTGAGAAATTTTAGCACCAAACGCGATTTGACTCTTCTGAGGCACAAATGATCCTTCAAAATTTCTTGCACTGATCCAATTGATATTGCAAAAATGTCGACAAGGTCGCCAAATTCACTTTTCTTTGTTCACAAAACCAAGCGTAAACTAAAAGCTAATGATGATATTGACATGTAATTTGTCACAGATGTCATTACCAGTCCTACCAACTTGAAAAAAATTCATTTGTCCGATTCGGTTAACGCGGGAAGTTTAAATTAAAAATTCGACTTACTTTTTGAACACAGTAGTATATAGCACACAAGTTTTTTTTTGATTTTCTCATACGTTTTCCCAATCAAAAATAGGAATCCAATCACTAATCGTATTTGATACAAATCAAAAGATGTTTATATTGAATTGCCTTCAAAATTAAACTAATTCGTTCATATGATAGTAGTATCATATTAAAAATGGCAACACTAGCAGTGACATTTATTATACAGCCGATAACTTTTCGATACGCCTAGTGTATATGTTTCTAAATGGAGGTTTTAATAAATTCTCTCAAGTGAATTTGTTTTATCACATTTAACTGAAAGATTAGAAAAAACATTTCTCATATTTGCTTTTTTGTTTACTTTAATTTTGGCGTTGTTCCTCTTTTCTTTTTCTTTTTTTTTTGATTAAATATCCAAAAAATAACTTAGTCAATGGAGTATAGCTTCCTTCCAGATTTCAAAAGCATATATTATGATATAAAATGGAGTAGTTTAACTTTGTCCCCAAGGGTTTATCCTTTTTTCATAACTATCTTACCAATAAAAAAAAGGTTTGAATAGGTCGGAAAGAACTACATAGATATGGTAACGAAAGGTATGCCAGATAATATCAACATAAGACTTAAATACCTTATATGCTGACATTTCAAGAATCCTTTTATATAGTCTACATGTCTGTGGATTTAGTTTATTATTTCAGTTGGTTGTTTTTTAGTTTTTCTAGAGGAAATGTCAGAAAATGAATAGAAGATAATTAATAAAATGTGGAAAATAGAAAAAGAAAAACAGTTTTTCCTTTTTCAACTTTTGATTGCAATTTTATGATATATGTTTTGAGTTGGATTCTAACTTATATGAGAAAGGTTTGAACCCTTTTAATTTATAAATAATTATCTAAAAAAAAAAGATACTCTTCATCATCAAAAGTGAAAATTTTGGAAAATTGGAAACCAAATTATTATTTTTATTCATAAAAATATCAAGAAGAAAGGGGATTTAATTGTATTATTTTTCATTTTTGAATATTAATTTGATTAGTTTTAAATTAATGATGTGTATATAGTACATAAATGAATGTGATATGTGAATATTCGGTATTTATGCCCTATGGTAGGTACTACCACTATAGGTCTGTTTTATTTGCCATACCCTACCCCGAAGCAGGGTAAGTGGCAAATAAGCAGGAGTAGGAGAAAGCTTTAATTCAAATGTTTGTAGCGCTGCTTAGCAACCATATTGTAACTAAATCAGAAACTTTTAGCTAATACACTTTTTATGGTAGAAAACTGAACTAATTCGGGTGCAATAGTTTACACCTGCTATGAAAGTAGTGTAGGATTTGCTCTTTTGTTGTTTTTGCTTGTAATGTAAAAATTTGCTCTACCCCAGAGCAAGTGGCAACTAAAACAGACCTAAAGTGTGTAAAATATCCAAATAATCATCGTAGAAAGGTTTCAAGGGTATAGTTGTGTAGGGTATCTAAAGTTATATCGATTTATGCATGTCCGTTCGTTCATCCGTTCCGTAACTTGCTTTGGTATTGTAATTCAGCAAAATCGACTGAGGGCGAGCGAAGTTTTTAAGCAAAAAGCAGGATGATCAGAAAGTTTTGTCGTTTTTTTTACAAGGTTTTTCGGTTTTATTCGGACAATTAATTTTGTTTAAATTATTTATGTTAGTTAACTATATAAATAGACGATACCATGTTAAATTTCAGTAAAATTGGTCCAAGGATAGTGGAGAAAGAAATAATACTAGGAGAAAATAAGCCTGTTAATAAAGTTATTTTGATGTACTTTAAAAACTAATACATCGATTTGCATAAAATTTGCGGATTAGATTTATGCTATTAAGGTATAGGTTATCTGCAAATTAGAGAAAACAAAGTTATGAAGAAAAAACCTTGAAATATTGTTACTTTTGACAGTTCTAGTTCTGCCATAGGGCATCAAAAGATCGGTTATAGTTAGGTTTTCAGTTACCGTATGTTAATATCTATATTACGCATTGAAAAAAATTCAAATAACTCCCTAGTTAAAGATGCGTAATTCCAGAAGAAAAGCTTGAATTTGAAATGAAAAGAAAATAATTGATCACGTTTTGAAATATATTTAATATGTCAACTAATATTTTGGTATTGTTGTGCCTTAAAGTTGAATTCAATTCACTATTTTGAATTCTTTGCAATATCATTATTTACTATCTATCTATTCAATTCAATAGAAAAGCACCAAAAATCTAATATTCCATTACAATCTACCTCACCTCATCAATATCATCGGTTTTCTTTTCGATTTTTCCATTTTCTTTCGTTTCTCACCAATAATTCTAATCCAAAGGCAAAAATTTATATCAATACCTGACAGATGAGTGGTTCCAATCTACACCTAAATAATTTAGTTGTCACGTAAGTCCCATTATCAGGAAAAGTTTGCTTCGTAGACATTTTCAGTTGGGCTGAGGAAGGAATTGATGGGTTGCTTGATTTAGCTTTTAGTGAAATGAGGTTGATATGAATTGGTTAAGGTTATATGTATATATTGGTGGTTATAATATAATCGAAGCTACTATGATTACGGGGACAGGCAGGTAAGTTGGTTTCATCGCAAAAAAAATATATATGTATATGTATATATCAGAATGGTTAGGGTTGAAAGCTGTTTGTCAATGTCAACAGATACAATCAAATTTCTAATATTCACTGATGCTACACTGCTTTTGGGATCTACTATATTATATTATATAATATGAAAGAAAAACCACAAAAATATTATTCATATAATAATAATAATAATAATAATAATAATAGCGTAAGAAAACGACTTTATGGAAGATGAAAGTTTTGAAAGCACGTTCACCATTAACTTCTGTATACATATGACTATATATATACTACAATAAATTTTGAACATATATTATGATGTGTTTATGAAAATAGATAAATAAATCAAAAAGAAAATTTTTTATATACATAATTTGGATATGTATTTGTTGTGTTCTCTTTCTTGAAAATACTGCTTTTTTCTTCTATATATGTAGGTGAATTCAAAGTGTATTTATGATGACTTCAATTTCCTTTTCCGGTTATCACACTTAACGAAACTTTTATATAGTACATTGTAGTATATAGAAATTTTTATAAGTATATCATATATCCTAGCTCAGTGAGTCAGCTCGCTAAATATTTATATTATACCCTGAAATGGATGTCGTATAAGCATTTATGTTTATATAAAGAATACCTTTAGTAATTGTGGCGCCACACATGGAGGAGTATACCAAAAAAAAAATGTATCCCTTATATTCATTAGGTCATTACTTAAAAATATATAGAATAGAATATACAGGAAAAGTATCAACCAAAAATTTAGATGAATAGCATGGAAATTTTATATACACCAAAAGAAAACCATAGGTTAAAACAACTTTTTCTGCATATTGATCGAATGACCGCTTCTGGGTTTAATCCTGAGTTCTTTTATCTCAACTCTATGTATGGTGTTAACTAATGGAGCTATGGATGAATCAGACAAACTAGGTGTTATTTTTAGATATGTTGAAATATTGACGTTAACTATGTATAATAGTTAACATTGATACAACAAAAGGCTCAATTACAAAGTGAACTAATCGAAATGTACTGATCTTCTTGAATCATATACTGCGATTATTATGTGCTCTACGCTGCTATTGTGTTTAAAGTATTGTCAATTACTCTAACCGATCTCTTCCATTGTCAATCTGTTTCTTTTGAACTCAAAAATTTTGTTTAAAAACCCTTAGTTTTCATTTTTACATTGAATTTTGGTATGTGCGAAGAAATGCGAATTCTCGAATATACCATAAAAAATTGAAAAAATTTAGCAACTTAAAAAGATTTGTGGAAAGCCATAGCTAGGACTCGAACTCAGCACAATTAAATAATAAACAACAAACCAAATCCCTAGTCTATCAAGACACAAATCCAATCTATTTCCACCATGTTACTGCAAAAATTATAAAACATTACATTAACGGCTTCGCACATGAGCCGCGAACTGGGAATGGCGAATTGCGAAAAAAAAAGTTATTCCATGTTTGTGCAAAGGATCATTTTCATTTTGTTGACAGTAGTTGCTCGAAACAGAGACAACTATAAATTATAATGTTGTTGTATTGTGCCCTTCATGACGAATAATTGCATTGTGTCTATATAACAGCCATCAAAATTTGAATGCTAATGGAACGAAAATGACGCTCTGTATAAATCCGGCGCTCTTATTAGGACAGATTAATTTAACTATTTCTGTATTTCGCAATATTCTCCGAAAATCATTAAATTTTGTATACAACTATGTAAAATCGTTACATTTACAACGATTTTTCTTTGGGTGTAGCCAATGTGTTCTATTTCAAACTCATTTTATCCATTTTGGACATATATGGTATTTGACGGAGCTTCAGTTTTTCGTCTTCATTAATATTTTTTATTTTTTCAAATGAACAGAAAAGATTGATCAAATGATTACGTGGTGACCAGGTCAACTTTGTCTTTTGTCCTTAATGAAATATTCCTTTTTTTGCCGTCTCATTAATAATAAATGTTAGTTTTTTCATAAAATATTTGATGGGGTTTTGTTTTTAAGAAATTTCGATCAAATCAAATCTTGACTAAAACTTTTCTTCTCATCTTGTTTCTCTAATTCTAAACTCTTTTCATAGACGATAATGAAGGGAAAAACTTCACCATACAAAAAAAAAATCAATTAGAATTTTTAGGTGTAAAGAAAATTATGTAACCACCCATTATAACAAAGGGTTAAGTTTTTCTCTGGCATAATATTTATCGATGACAAATTTTGTCGCCGCGCTTTTTGGTCCTTAATTGACATTATAATTATGAATTTTTAGAATAACGCTTGACCAACTGAAAGGACATAATTTTAAATATACGTCGGTTGGTTGATAATTAAGGGGGCCTATAATACAAGTGGCAAATGAAAAAAACAAAGCTTTTGTGCTCTGGAGGAATATTCTGCAGCTCTTGAAGAAAATCACTTTCGTGATGGAGTATCGTAGGACAAAATATGTTCAAAGTGTAGAAAACTATATTGAAATATATACTATAAAGAAACCATTAAAATATGTAAGGAATTTCTCACTACATACTGTTTCCTTCTTGTTAATTTGTTCTTATGATTACGTACTGAGCAGGAATTATAATATAGCGTTCAACCGTGTACTGACGTTAATTTTTCTTTAAAGTAATTTTAAACATAGATTTCAAGATGAGACAGTCCTTGCAGAAATGTTTATTACTATTCATAAGATCACACGAGGAAAGTGGAATATGTTTTAGCCATTGTTCCATAATTATGTCACATTGAAAGATATTGGGCCTGAATTAAAAATACCATAAGAAAGGAAGGACATCCAGTAAAATCACTTTCTAAATTTTCATAATTATGGACTTCAGGTGGACCATTTGAAGCATTTGACTTTCCCACAAGATTTAATTAAACTAGCCATATCGACTAATTGAAGTAACCTCAAGGCATACAAAGATTAGTATACCTAGATGTCCAAGCCAAATGAGCAGTGTGATGTTCAGTGTTGTTGTTGTAGGTAAACTTGAAGAAGAATGGATGAATAGAAGTTTAATGTGAAAGAAAGAGAATAATCTATATTGTACCAGGATATCACTGTACAAAAAGAATCAGTTGAATGCACAGTCGTTTGAAATCTTTATTATTAGTCTGTGCTCAAGGTTTCAAATAAACAGGTGCCCAGATTGTTGTTGCTAGTTCGACAGCTGCACGTTAATGCAGCAGTCAGTGATTCCACAGTCCACTTTTGCGTTTTCTAGTGCGCTTATGATAGCTTCCCTTTTAACTAGCTTAATTAATTTTTTGGAGGGATTGAAGAAAAGTGCAGAATATATTGAAACATTTTCTAGTTCATTGATGGGCCTTCTAATTGTGAACAGTCCTAGTATATATATTTTCTTTTATTCGTAATAATTATTGATTAGATATAACTTTTAGTACTATAAAGTAATTAGAATATATACATACGAGTATAAGGAGTTTAAATAATCCGATGAATATTTCGTTTAAAAAGTTTAAACAAGATAAAGTTTTAATAAAAAAAGAACAAAAAAAAAATTATTTTTTTGTTGAAAATTTCGACTTTAATTAGTTATGAATATTAACAAATAGTTTTAATGCTAGATAAACATACATATATGTATATATATGCACATATTAAAAAAAGACCAGTAAAACTTTTACGAAGAAAGGTAATTATTAAAACTTTCTGGTAAAGTGATGAAAGATAATTTCAACAAGATATATGGAAACTTGCTTTTTTTACATCCAGATTTAATTAAACAATTTAATAAAAAGTTTGAATTTCATAACTATTTAAAAAAAAAGCTATCCATTCATTGGATTCCATTCGTTATTTTAACGTCTTTTTGATACAAAGACATTTTTTTATTGTGTCTGTATCTTGTATCTTATAAAGAATATCTTTCAAAATAGCTGCATAGAAATCTTGATACCAATTTTGTTTAGTTTCTCATGAAATCTGATTTATCAAATTTCGATCCGCTTTTCGTCATGGGGAAAACAATCCTATATATACATCACGGTATATAAGCTCAGAAAATTCAATATATAAGGAATACCTTTCAATTGATATTAGTGTGTTATACTTAAAAATCACAGTTCTTGTGGCTGTAAATATTAGCTACACTTCATATATACTATAAGCCGTGAAGTAGGATTTCCACTGTGAATGCAGGCAACCCGATTTATCCTGGCAAAATATCGGACCATATATCTCAATGAGTTAAGGCCAATCTCCACACAGCCCACATCCTATTCTGATAACAGTATGGGATGCACTTATGCAAAATTTAGTTAAACAGAAAGAGAGAAACAATTATCCTACGAATTTTGTCGTCTTCTGCAGTTCTAATTTCCCCATCTGATTCTTCATCTGCCAGATGATTCCCCTCAAACGCAGATAAACTTGTTCATCTGATTTATGGGTTTTCATCTGCATTTGCATACTCGCACAATAATCATACACGATATCGTTGCACACTACCAAATTTTCTTATAGGAAGTTTTTCTATGACGAATTGATTTTTATGGTTTAGTGATGAAATACGCAAGTTAAATTTTTAACTTCTATAGGAACTATATAAAAAATAATAAAATTTGTTTTGCAAATCTCCACGTTTTATAAGATTCTAAATGGTTTGCAATCATTTTTATCCAATATCTGTCTGTTTGTATATCATAACAAATGTTGTGATTAACTAAGGACTACGTTCACTCTGAATTCCCATATTCATATAGCTTTCTTTTAGAAGGCCTTTGGGAGGGTAACGTGATTTGAACATGCGTATAGAAGTTTCGTCGTTTTGCACTATAGCTTGTTTTTAGATGTGATAGGAATTTAAGCCTTATGATAAAGTCTGAAAACACAATTTGGTACTACATTTTCCTATAAAATGGAAGGGAATGTTCTTAGTTTTCCCATAATATTATAAATTGTGTGGGGAGAGACCCTGATGTTTTTACTCGGTCAATCCTAGCGAAAATTGCAAAAGTTCATCTCTTTTTACTTTTCTGATTTTTCTCGTCAGAATAGGATGTCGGCTGTGTGGAGATTGGCCTTTAGTAACCGGTTGACATTCGGCCTGTGAAATAACCTAGAAACTAATTCGTTTTAAAAGCGTTGTAAATAACTTAACTTAACTTAACACTTCGTTTCAATTAAATTTGGGGTTTGTTTAAAAATATTTAATTAAGAGAGTTGGCTTGAAATCAAAAAGTATCTTTGCAACGCTAACATCTTTTCTCCACTAAAAAATATCGAACTGGTTAATTCATCAGTGATACTTTAAGGGATTATGGAAAGTTTCTTATAAACTTTTCGGCCAATTTAAAATGTCATTCGTGAAAGTTTCTTCGCAACTCCGGTTTTATTTTACTAACTTGTACTACATAAGATTTAGGTAATGCTCTCCAGACACATCTCTAAATTTAATTACGATAATTATTTTTAATGACTCTTCTGGATCACACATCTTCTTTTTAGATAATGAACATAATTTTTCACATTCCATTCATTTATTTTGATTGAAATTTTCACTTTTTTGGCGATCTGTCTTTAGTATAATAATACAATTTTTAGTTTTATATTCCCAAACAAATTATTTGTACACACATTTGCTAAAAT
Organism: Xylophagus ater; assembly: GCA_963422695.1. Lineage (NCBI taxonomy): Eukaryota > Metazoa > Arthropoda > Insecta > Diptera > Xylophagidae > Xylophagus > Xylophagus ater. The sequence continues at coordinate 40,554,635 of OY730481.1, read as the reverse complement.
GTCTACAATAAAATTGCGTTAACTAAATAAATTTCATTGCAAATGAAACACCCTGTTTAGTATAATAACATACATATATTTGTAATGATTGCACCTATTTTATGCGATGCGATTGCCGGAATTTCCATTTCCATGTGAAGTAAAACATGTTGTCCTACACTAGAAAATATTTGTCAATTTATAGAAAATTTTTTTCGTACACTCGTGTATTTGTGTACAAGGACTATATTCGCTCTTTATTTTTATTTAGTATCAAAAAAATGAAATCTAATGAACATTTTATTACCAAATTTGTTCCAATTTTGTGAAACAAAATGTTACTGAATATCTACATAGAGTGGAAAATCTTTTCAAAGGAATATCTAGCAAAATTAATGATGCTTAAGAAAATACTATAAATGAGAAAAATAACCATTTTATAGAGTTTACCTATTTCTAAGGTATAATAAACTGTATAATAAGCGACAAATCGCAATATCTACAATATATCCCAGAAGACTTAATTTTTGTTTTCAGTATCCCTAAGTACCTAAGCTCAGAAATTGAGGTAAGTATACGGAATGAAGTGTATCAGAGATCTTATATATATAAAGAAAAAGAATTTTGCTTTTTTATACTCCAAGTATTAGCAAATACTGGCCGATTGTAGAATCGCAAAAATTTCACTACCAAACGAAAATATATATGTATTTTAAGAATTAAAGACTACGAATCAACCATTTATTTTTGGTAAAATTATTTGTGGATATGAAAAATTAATAAAGTGGCACCAGGCCTTTTCAGATATTAAATCTATAGATTTCAGTTTTCCTTTCATCTCGATATCTGAAAAGATCCCACCATTCGATAGGAGGTTGCAGGTAGCTATGACTCAAAAAGTGATTTCTAAAGAACAGGAAAAGATTGTTACCGTTCTATCATAAGATCTGTGATTTTTACTTGGTCTTTTTCATAGCCTCTTCTCTATTATAGTCATAGATTTATCGCAATATGATATTTTTTAATTTGAATTTATATTCGATTTATGAAAATGAGACATTAAATGCTTTTCATCTCTTCTTCATATTATTCCGAAACGTAAATTTGGTTCTGTAGCAAAAAAGAACAGTGTATTTTTGGTTAGTGAAAGATAAATCATTTTTTACACCATCTTTCTATTAGAACGGAATACGTGCTATTAATTCGGTCAATTTCCATGACAGTTGGGATGCATATAGGCCGTCTCAAGGAATAGAATACATTTTCAATTGGTAGAGAGTCACAGGAAGTTACCAAGTTAATACATATAGTTTTAGACGTTAAATGCATATTCTTGATAGAACAGTGTAAAAGGTAGGATATTTTCCAATTCATGAGGATGTTTCCACGTAGTGGGGGATAGAAAATCGTCCCTAACTCGCTAAAAAGTACACGGGCGAAAATAGTATATGTGTCATAACCACGTCGTCTCGTCAAAGGGATGAACAGTAGCATTGACTTTAGCTCAAACTATGAAACAAAAACTAATTTTTGAATTCCAGAAATAACACGAGCAAATCTAATCAAAAATTTGGTGATTTTATTCTTTAATCTACTACTTGAACAAAAAAATTAGGCATCTAATTATTGCGTGTAAATGCAGAACCGAAAAATCGAGGAGTTGAGATTTGATTCGAAATTTGGATCCGCGTATGCGGATACAGAACTATTGAGTTCAACCTTTGTCCAAATGTAGTCTAGAACATAAAAATCTTAATTTTCCATCTAGTAATTTAAAATCTTGACACAGTCACCAAAACAAAATGATATCAGTCATTCCAATTTTGAATCAATCTACGTAAACATGTATTTCAATCCAGTTTTGACCTGGTTTGGACTCTCTATGTATACATATTGTAGTATACTTATGTTTCATGGAAGATTTAATTTGCTGTAGCTTTTTGATACCTGTTGTATAACCACAAAATCTGAATAAATCTATACCACTTATATTGTAAAATATGTCATGAGTAAAAGCACATATCATACTTATACCAGGGATGTCTTCTTCAGAGACAGATCTCTAAAGACGAATGGCAACCAACTTTGGTTGTAGTGGACTACGAATGTATAGTTCTAATTACTTTCGCATTATGTTCGAAAGTGATTGTTTGTACGTGAACCAGAGTTGATTACTTCAGTTTTATATATAGTTTTAAAAAAAATACATGCTATTGACTGTGGTGAGTTGTATATCTACATCTTTTTATATGGTCTAGTAAATTGAAAAAGATTTTAAATCATTTATTCATTTAATATCTCTGTTTCATTGGCTTTAAGCAAACCATACAAAGGTATGTATGTATTTCCAACAGCATAATAGTTTATGACAAAAGCGAACTTGAATGATTATGTATAGGAAACCAGGTAGTTTGCTATACTTATAGTAGATATTGTTTTTTTATATATCTAATTTCTATCGATCTTAGATACGCTAAACGAATTTATCTGGCACACACCAATATATAGAGTATATAAGATATGTGAAGACAAAATCTAATAGTGTATCCACTATAAATAGATATGTATATGACGACCAAAAGATTGTGAAGATTGTGTATGCTGTACAAAGGATACGTTGAGGAGAGGACGACAAAACCGAAAGATGAAACATTCAATCTATATTATGATTCGCCCGCTATATTCGCTTTATAATATTTTTTTTTGTATGTATGACATTTCGCCCTAATAGTTTTATTTTCGCATTTCTTCGACTCCATTTATTTTTATTGCCACAAATCCGTTTTTGCTATTACTTAGGAATTTACGAAGCAAAAAAAAAAAAAGAGAAAAAAATGAACCGGACGTTCTTTTCCTATGGGTGGCAACATGAAAATGTATGAAAGAATATATTGCGTATAATATTTATTTGGGGGCTAAATTATAAGAATGCTGTCTTATAGTTGAGCAGAGTTGGAGTTTGAATGGTTGTCCTCATATATTTTTCAATAATATTCGGTAATAATATAAAAATATCTAGGTTTTCATTTTTATATTATATCATATTATATTCCATGTCATTCCTTTTGGTTTGTTTCATTATTTTTTGTCTGTCTGTTATGTCCCTACTGTATTCAGTCAGGTCGATATGAAATATTTAAGAAAAACAGTACACGACTGATTCACTGAGTCAGATCATTCAAAGGTACATTGGGTGATACAATTATTTCTTACTATTGTTTAAGAGATGGCGTTAGTTATATTATGCATGCTAGAATAAGCTAGAACTGATATAGAGGTAGATCCACGATCACATGGATTGATAATCAACAAGGAGACATTCATTTACTGTAAATCTAAAACTTGATAACTACAGCATAAAATCGAACAACGTAGCGAGAAGTTATGAGGAAAGTCAAAGTTGAGCCAAAGCTATAGCGCCATAAGATGATGATCATGAACAGCTGTTGTGAGAATCGTTACTTGTTTTCTTCAATTTAAAGAAAAGTGCAGCTGAAAGTTATCGCTATGCTTGTGGACGCTTATGGTTTCTATCTGAAACCATTTGTAAATATGGATTTAGATGTTTTTAACCTAAAAGACAAGTCTTTTGAGTTGCTAAAACTTGGTGAAAGAGTTAAGGCTGATTGTCTCCGACAACAGCCAACATTGTTAGAAAAGCGATTAGAATATCAAGAATTCATCAAGAATTAATACAAGCACCCAAAATAAATACATATATTTAAATAATATCCGATATATTTAGGGTATTATTGTCATTATTTTATATTTTCTAACTGTATCCCGCTAAGGCCATAATAGTTAATGATATCCCTTTTAATTTTAAAGTGTTAAAATAATATAATATATATATGTAATATATAAAAATATACATACTCCTGTTTTGGTTATAAAACAAGTACTTAATGGGGAAATATAAAATGTAAAATTATCCTTATTAGCAAAATGAAGGGATGGAAATTTGTAAGACTATATATATAAATGTGAGAACTTTTGAAATTGTGAAACATGAGAAAGAATTTCGAAAAGGTCAAAAATACAAGTTAGCATATATACTAGCATATAGTATAAGGAAATATATAAAGATGAAAGAAACGTGGGGGAAATAATAAATGAATGTACCGGATTCGGGAAATTTTTTTTTTAACCATCTTGTCCTTTCTCTACTTCAGTTCAATATTTATTATGAAGAAGGAATGTTAAGGATCATCAAGGATTTCCCTATTTCTTATGAAAAGGATTGTTCAAATTACATTCGGAAAGGATAGAAAGATACGGCAGTTAAAATGTATATTTTTCTTGCACTCTCTTTCTCTGATAGTTAAAAACATAAGAAACAGAAGAAACAGGGAAATATGGAAGAAATTCAAGAAAATAAATTGAAGATAAGGTCAACAAACAATTTAGAAGTCCAAGTTTAAGCCAAAAACTTGATGAGAGGATGCCGTAATCATAAAGAACACAACATATCCTAAGGTCAAAATTTCATTGTAATAATATTTAACAGAGAAAAAGAAAAGTACACTGTTAATGGTGTACACTACAAATATGTAGCATATTTGTTTTATTTCTTTCTTTTTAGATATTATAGAAATATTAAGCTGTAGGAATAAAAAGTGTACAAGCAACTATAGTATAGTGTAACATACAACTTCGGTACACTTTATATGTGTATCGCAATTCTAGATTAATCACTAATAAATATTAATATTTACATGTTTATTCTGTGCACAGTCATAACATGACGTCACTGTCATAACTTTTGTTTAAAGACTAATTCATATTCTAATGAGCTCATAACTTACAACTGACATAAAAAAAATCGCAATTTCTGACCGAAAATATTTTAGATCACAACGAAATTTTATGTTTTGTCTGAATGATTTATGTTAATTGATAAATATGGAATAATTTCCACCATTTTTATAAACACACAAATAATTTAACACCTATATAAAAATGTTAGACCTATTCAAACATTTTCGAAAGTATTTCTTAAATAACCATGGCAAGTCGTTGGAATTATAACAGTTTAAACTGCTATATATTCATATTTTGGACATAATTATGACTCGTCTCGCAGAATACGAATTATCTCGAATCACTGCTGTATTGTATGAATAATATTTAGAAGTTAGAGAAAACTGAACACATTATACAGTAAATAGAGTGTGGAGCTCGTTTTTAGAAAGACTCTGGTTTCAAATTCACCACTCGGTTCTTCACCACTTTTTCTTTTTTGCTTTACACACAGAAGAAAGTCCATTCTATTAAAATTAAAACTGATGATACTTAAAATTTTGAAATTCATCTAAAATATGCAATTGTTATTGTACTTTGGATTTCAATTCTGGCCAAGGATATTGTTGGTCTTCCGACAGACTATTTGGGCATATTCACATACGAAAATCAATCCTTACACATGTATGAAAACTATTACAATGGAAGCCTTGGTGAAAAACAGAGATAAGTCATTCGCACAGACTTCTTTTTAATTCAAATTTGCACTACTAAAGTGGTTCTGTAGGAACCACGAAAAATTGGTGTAACTGATCGTGCAAGATCATGACTATACGGTAGGTGCATTAAAATTTCCGACCCTAACTTGTTTGGTGTTATCATGACGAAATACAACATTTTTCCGTTTCCCGAATCCTGTTTAATGATTTGACGATTTTCAAAGCTCCAAATCGATATACTACCTTGATCAAAAACAAAACGGAATAACCACCGTGTGGAGCTCCCATCGTTCCGATTTGAGGTCTCTTTTTTTTCTGCTACATCCGTTATTGATATTCCCTCTAAATCTTAGCGTCATAGCTTGACATTTGCAAAAGTTACGTAGCCAAGAGTACATCTATCTCTGTGTGTGTTGGCGATTTTTCCATTACTTCGTCTCGGCTGCTGAAACTCGTTCCCCGTAATGGATTTTTAACTCGATTGAACAGAAAGAAGTCACAGGGAGCCAAATCAGGTGAATTCGGTGGCTGTTGGATGGTATTTCTTGCATTTTTCGTCAACAAATTACGAATAATGATGGCACTATGCGACGGTGCGTTATCATGGTGCAAAATCCACGAGTTTCTGCCCACAATTCTGGTCTCTTTCGGCGAATTGCTTCACGCAAACGTCTCACAACGCCCAAATAATACTTTTTGTTTACTGTCTGGCCTTCTAGCAAAAATTCATGATGCACTACACCGTTGTAATACATGAAAACCGTCAGCATTGCCTTCTTTTTTGACTGAAAACGGCATGGTTTTTTGGTCTCGGCTCATTTGGTGAACGCCATTCACTTGCCTGATGTCCGGATTGCGTGTCGTACTCATAAACCCACGTCTCGTCTCCAGTAATGATCCTTTTGATGAATGTGGGATCGGATTCAGCCTCGCAAATCATGGCTTTTGCGACGTCCACACGGTCTCTTTTTTGCATAAAATTGTAAAAATTCGCCAACACACACAGAGTTAGATGTACTCTTGGCTACGTAACTTTTGTAAATGTCAAGCTATGACGCTAAGATTTAGAGGGAATATCAATAACAGATGTACCAATTTAACGAAAAAAAAAAAACAGAACATGAATCCGAACGATGGGAGCGCCACACGGTGATTTTTCCGTTTTGTTTTTGATCAAGGTAGTATTAAAAGTTTTGTATTCTTAGGCGCTGAAAATTTAAATAACTCAACATTGAAATAATCGTGATCATACTACATTTGGAACATAATAAATAGACAGTTCCATTATTGTTGAAGAATGAAAATGAAAATTGTTTCTTATATCAAATTATATTAAATGAAAGATTTCAATATATATACTCTTTCATATAAACTAAGTAATTTCGTTTCTTTTTAAGAACTTAACAAATTAAAGATACATATAGAAAATTGTTTCTATACCTTTTATGTTTTTACTTAAGTAGAACAAAAGTGTTTGACGGAAAGAATATGTATTAAGCATAAAGAAAATTGTATTTTTATATATTATATTTATATAACTTGAATGTTTCTTTCGTGCTGGAAAATAGTTTAGTAAATTACTGGATTTATAAGGATGTTTGGATAGGTATATTTTCAAACAAAGACATAATAATGGCCTATTGTCATTGGACTTAGTATTACTTTGTTCATTCTATATATTTTATTCAATTTAAGAAGACTTTTCCTTTTAATTTCCTTCACACTTTGTCTTTCCTTCATGCAATTAATTTCCATTTTAAATACCTCTTTGCATTTTTGCCGAAAACAAAATTCGATATATTTAAAGTATATAGTATATAGCAGTAACAAAATACCAAGCTAAATTAATTTTATGTTGGTAGCTTTTGTTTCATATTATATTATAATTATTATTTTTCCTTTGAATATTATTTTGTTGAAATAATTTTTAATGAGGGGAAGACAAAAAACTTAAGAATCTGTTAAGAGCTTAACCAGATTTTGTTATCATTCATTGAGCAAACAAAAAAAAAACAAAAAAAAAATACGTAGAAAAAGTTGATTGACGATGACAGGACGCGGGAATGAAATTGATGATAACATAAAAGAAATAACACAACATTGTCGTTAAGTCATGCGACAATCTTGGTTTTTTTTCTTGTAACAGATTACATGAAAGTTAAGTTGCCTGTTCTTTCAAGGAAAATGAGTTTGATTTTATTTCTATATAATACAAGCAAGCTTTTGTAATTCTTTTATTCACAAAAATATCTAGAATGGCAAAAACATCCAACTTTCTTAGACGAAATATTTTAAATCAGTTCGTCATCTGATTATAATCTAACAATATACCAAATTCCAGCAAAATTGGGTTACTAGTTACTAAGTTCGGGCCACACAAGTTTCGGCATTTCCGTTGAAAATTTAAACAGTTGTTCCTCGGTACTGTATACTATTGCTCCTGTGTTAAATCTCATTATAATCAGGCTAATGGTTCGGACACACTTCCTTTATTGCTTAAAATTCACCACTCACAGTTTAGCAGTTCCTATTCAATTCTTACTTTTAATCCAAGTACCAAGTTTTGTTGATATTGTTAAAGTAGTTCCCAAGTTAGTTCCAAAGTTCCACAAAAGTTAGGAAAATTTGTGTTTTTTATCGGAAAAGACTACAGTAACTGGAATACTGTCTTTGAAACAAATTTAATAAAATTGAGTGAGAGTTACGGCAGACTGGATTATTTTGACCAGATTCTGATCAAGTTTCAGAAACTAGACTCTAAATCTACTTTGGCTGCAAAATTGCCAGTGAATAATAAATTTATAAATTTTGTTCATGACAGCCTAGAATTTAAATCCAATTTGACATCAGAATTCGGATAATATAGTTCTAGTTTGTCGTAACTTCAAGTTGTTCTTAAGTTATCGTGCTTATAAAAAAAAGTGACCAGTGGAAGAATGGTCCATCCGGATTTTGGGAACGTTAAAATATATATTTCCGTTAAAACTTGGTCGTCGAATTTTTGAATAGTTACAGTACTTACTTAATACCTTATTAAGGTCTAAGAAAGTCAAAACGAAATGAACTTTAAATGCTTATTTTTTCGTACGAAATTATAGGCGGTTTCTTTTTAGCAGTGCTTTTTCTCACCTTAGTAAGATTTTAAGAAATTGCAAAGATCACGCTATAATACAATTGTGTAATATAATACAATACCATTTCATTCATTATCGCAACGAGTAATCCATAAAGAATAGAAATGAGAATTACAACTTCAATATTATACGGCGGGCTTGTTCATTTGTGTCTTCCGTTTTTCGATTTATATTATATAGTAGAAGAGGACTATAAAACATGAAACCAAAACAGATTTAAGTAGATGTCTTAAGTGAATTAAGGTATGGAAATATCATGGCATAAAATTTAGTTTTTAAAATCCTTAATTATTATTTAGGTGGGTGAGTATTTTCCAATTAAGAAAAAAATAAAAAAAGTGCAATATAATAAATGTTTGGTTTTGTTTAGTGGAAATTTTTAATTCGAATATAGCGAAAGAAAAAGAAAAAGAGTTACTTGCACGAAATCATCACATACCTAATTTCAGTATATAGTCAAACCTAAACGTACCATACTCCGTTTGTGTCTTAGCCCCTGCCCCAATTGGCCTGTCAGTATTTATTTGAGTATAATTGGAATGACAGACAGAAAGACAGATAGGCCTACGAGCTCAGGTTCTCAACCCAATTTCATACCTTTCGACTCCCCTAACAACGCCCCTCCTAATATCCCCGCAAGAACCCTCAAAAATCCCACTACTTATCCATTAAAACTCCTAGATACCAAGCCTCATCCGAATTGGTCGAATCAGTTCGGTATGACACAATATTGCGATGCCAAATGAAAAGCTCATGAACTTAAGTAAATATTTGGCCAATATTTGGGAGGAAAATAATTCCGCTGAAATCATCTTATACAGAATTGGCTTTAACATAGGACCGTAATGTTTCTTTTTTTGATGCAGGCTTTTTGTCTTTCAATGTTAAAATTATTTCCTTTTATACATCCCTCATTGAAATTGTCTTTAAAGGAAGAATCTGGTGTTCCATGAGCAGTATTTGATTGAGCCACACGATCAACAATAAACTGTATGTCAATTAAGATGTCACATAATATGTTGTAAGGTAAATAAAGATATTATTGGAGATATTACACAGCGAATTATACAAAAGTTTTGCTTAAAGGACGAGACTTTCGGTGGTTGCTAAGGGCGCTTGCCTTTATTAATTTCAATATCAAAACTTTATACATTACCTGGCAAACCGATAATATAAAAATCTTTCGTATTCTGCAATCTGAAAGGTAATTTTGTTTATAGTTGTTTTCTATCTCATATCTAAAAACTCCCACCTAACTATCCTATATTAGTGCCAAAAATATTGTCTCTTAATGCAATATAGTTGTACCAATAATAGTAGAAGCATAAAAGATAGTAAAGATTTCCGGATTTCATTATAAGTTTATTTTTCGTTGTTTTCGATGCTCCAAACAAATACGAACTATCTTATTTCCTTGAAAGAATAGAATCTGCTTCAGCTCAACTATGTACGTACTTAGAATTCCATATTAGATACGTTTGATGTTTCAAAGATGTGAATATGAATATGGGAATGAACTATGTATTACATATACCATATGTACATATACTGGCGTCGAATTAAAATCGTTATACATATTCTGCAAGAAAATTGAAGTACAGTAAAAAATTTTGATGACGGTAACTCGAATCACAATCTTATTAACTTTATTCAAGTAAAATTCTACAGTATACTTCAAAGTAGAATTTAATTACATTTTGTTCTGAAATTTTAATAGAAACAATTGAAGACACGACAACTACACGAGGAATAGTCTTTCATAAAAGGGTACAAATCGTAAAGAATAAAAGAAATAAAACCATTTCTTGCATACACTCAGAGGCTTCAAAATATCCTGATGTAATTCCAGATGATGATTTTATTGTTATGAAATAAACCCTTTTTTTTCCTTTTTGTTTATTGAACTATAGAGACGGGTTTTGCATTAAAAAAATTTCCATGACAAACTTTATGTATAGGTAAAAAAGATATCCCCAAACAAGAAAAGAAAAACAATAATACGGAAAATTGAGTTTACTTTGGGTTAATTTTCTAGTTTTTTAATTAAAGAAAACTTTGAAAATATTTCCATTTACAAATGAAATAATGCTTAACGGTTGAAGAAGTTTAAAATTGAAAAAAATTTCTTAAACTAAAGAAATTTTATAAGTATTATTCTTATATAATATAGAATTTGTGAACAATTTCACCTAAATTAGGGTTCGAATACAAAATAATTCCACTCAGTTATGGAACACAAACTTATATACCGATATAGAAAGGCATTTATCATATTGTATATATCCAAACTTAGAGAGTATAAATTGCTAATATTTTGTTTTGGTAATATTTGGGATAACAGATGGAGTCTAAGATCATAGAAAACGCATATCCAAATCACAAATATCGATAATGTTTATTTTATATGGAAATATTAAGTTTCGTTAAATTTTTGTTATAACTTGATGACTACATACTAAATGTACTATTCAAATCCAATCATCGATATGAGAGATTGCTCAGAATCTTAACATTTCGAAATCGAGTGTCGAGAATTGGCGACTCGTAAAAGTGTTCAGTTTTATTACACTTCACAATATTCAAGTTTGGCCACTTGTCAAAAATTGAGAGAGAAGAAGCAATACAGACAATCAACAAAATAAAGTAAAAAGTCGTGTGCTGTACAACCGATATAATTTGTTGTTGTTGCTTTTACATGTCCAGGACCGAGATGAAAAAACACACCTAGTCCCTGAGAGGGTTTTTGACAAGCTAAAATAATCCCCCATCATTTAAAATTCAAGTGAAAACAAACAAGTCTTTAGTGCACTCAGAATGTCGACATACGTGCGAATGAAACACCATTTGTTGGAAATTTTAGTTTTTTGGTTTAAGGAAAATGCAGCTTGAGAGCATCGTTGGATGGAGAAAGCTTGAAACTGGGTAAAATAGGGCCCAGAATGCTGGATGATATTATTATTATTTTGGTCGAAATTTATATACATATAGCAACACTATTTTGTTTCCTGTTTTTGTCAAAAAACGACCAAATTTTGTAAGTGCGGTGCAGAATAAACCACTGGGTGATATAGTTTATGTATTTGACCCTAGCTTAGAACTGATTTTAGGCCATATTCAAGTATGGCAATACGCTCTAAGAGCCCTTTTTGTCCAAATATAGCATATTTTGCAATCGTTGTATTTTTGCTTGCTTGATGAAAGCTTAGCTACTGGTTCGAATTCATTGAAATTTATACACTTGAAATAATCCTAATGCAGATCTGGTAAATTTTGCATCTAATTCTGATGGGGATGGGACGGATTCAGAATGAGAGGAGTGAACTAGAGTAGTAGAAAAGTATAGCTGGACGAGTGGAGCGGCACGAGAGCTGAGCGGGTGTTTGAAACGAAAGTATAGTGATATTATTGAGAAAGTGTCCGATAACGGTCAGTTCGAAATAGTTTGTAAACTCACTGCTATGGTTAGTTTTGGTAATTTTTTCAAAACTATGAAGACATTGCTTAGATCATTCTTTTTTAGGATGGCAAAGTAAGCCCAAATCACACTGAAATTATTAGAAGCATTAATGTGAAATAATTACTGAATCACAGCAAATTAATAGTCGATAAACTGTAATAGAGCATTTAAAGGTTAAAAATATGAGAAAATAATACTTGCCCTACAAAAAAAAAATGCCTTAATCTCCAGACAGCCGGCTTCCTATTCTGACGGGAAAAGTCAGAAAACTTGTAAGAGATTTGCAATTTAAGCTAGGATTAATCGAATAAAAACATCAGAGTCTCCCCACACAATTTAGAAAAATTGGTAATGTGCGACGGTATCGTGTGTGATTATTGTGAGAGTATGCACCCGCAGATGGATGCAGTAATCAATTTTATTTTTATTTATTTGTGTTGGTTAAGGAGTGGGGGTATTTTTTACTAACTTTCTGTTTATACTTATGTCTTCCCTTTCCCTCTTTCCGAACACTAATGATGATAATATCACTTTATAGTACATTCGATGATTCGTTTAATCGTTGCCTTATGAATTATAATATGTGATGCTTGCTTTAAGCATATATCTGAAGTGTTACGAAGTGCTATATAAATGAGATAAACATGTTCATCTGTTTTTGAGGGGAATCATCTGCAGATCGAAAATCAGATGGGGAAATAAGGAATGCAGAAGCCGACAAAATTTGTAGGATGATTGTTTTCTCCCTTTCTGTTTAACCAATCTTTTTATAGTGTTATCTCATATTTGCATCAGAAGCAGGAAGTCGGCTGTGTGGAGATTGTCATTTATTCGATAAATCCCCAATCCCTTTTGTTTTACACTTATGCAATTGTGTCATATAATTAAAAAAAGTTAGAAAAAGAATTATATATGTTAATTAATAATTTGGAAATATTGTGATGTTTTCCGAAATAAAAAAATCAAATCCTTACGCGTTTCGATGACAAAATTAAAAACAAAAATTTTCAATGGAATAATAAATAATCAAACTTAAATATTTGTCTGTGAATTTTCCAACAAAAAACGCAATATTTGACAAAAATTCTGAATTTTTTTTGTATTTTATTAAATGCTTGTATAGTTGTTTGAGAGCAAATTAATTAAATGTCCGAAACATTGAAATTTTTAATAAAAATGTGGTTTTATGTGAAAATGTATTTAAAAAAAAAAATTTTTCTTTTATTATATTATGTATGCAAAATCTATTTATTTAGCTTTTTATGTTTTTATCATGTATAATAAAACAAATGAATTACTTTTCTTTTTTTTTGATTTCATGTTGACAGGAAATTTCATTGACATTTTCTTTATTTTTTAACTTTAAAGGGGATTTTTTTTTCTCTATTAAAAACAAGAGAAAAGTTATGCATATACGATATTATGATATATGATGCTTATTTTCATAAGCAATAAAGCTATTTCTGGCAGAGAAATTACGAATTTGCGCTTTTAAAGAGCAAAAAATATGCCAGAAACTTGCAGAATGATTTTGTACATTTTTGCTATCCCTTCAAATAACCTGGAGATCTAAAAAAAAGTATTCACTGCATAGCATCTCGGTACTTGTCATGTCACTAGGTTGTTTCCACCACTTTGTATTTGGGGAAAAAAGAAACTTATCTGCGTTTCAATATGACTTACGATGTAAACTTGCTCATAACATCATAGCCTATCTTCTGTATAATATAAAAACACATACATACTATAGCAACGAAAAATCTGCCTATAGCCAATTATGGTAGAAATGGGACTCGTAGTTAACAAATCTATAGTTCAATGAATTAACTCTAAGAAAGAAACACGAAAACGATTAATATATCAAGGTATTTATTTATAACTTCGTTTCTTCTTTTTCAAATTCGATTAAATTAAAAGGTAGGCTGGAGCTAAATAGCAGAAACATCTTTTGCAAATTTTATTGAAATCGGTATATAAGCCTTTAAACTACATCGGAAAAACTTTAGGAACAGGATTATTTTCCTCTGCGACTATTTCTTTCTCCATTATCCTTGGATCAATTCCATTGAAATTTACTATGCTATCGTCTATTTAATTAGGCAACCCACGTACAAAATTTAAACAAAATTGCTCCACAAATTTTCAAATTAAATCCGAAAAACCATAAGAAACCATAAGTCGATTTAGCTGAAATGCAATACCAAATCAAGTTAAGGAATAACCAACTCACATTGTAAATTTCATCAAAATTGAATAACGCGTTTTTGCGTTATCTTGTATACGCACGGACATGTAGAAAGCGATATAACTTTTGATTCTCTACACAACTATACACTTGCGACCTCTCTACGATCATTATTTCAAAAATTTCATCTACCCAACTCGCTCTTAAGTAAATGTCCGAGAATATTCTCTCTATACTCAAGGAAGGAATTTGGCGAACCGAATTTATCGACCGCCTTCTAAAGTTCGGTCAATTCTAAATACCAGGCTTAATGGTTTTTGTGACTAAATGTATGGAAAAACATATCTAAAATTGGGTAATGATTTCCAAGTTGCAATTTTATTGATACTGGAACTTATTTTTAGTAGTAACCGCTTGTCGACTTCACACTTGTTTAAAGGATAGATTGATTTGTTTATATAATCTGTGAACAACTATGAACTGAAGACCTGAAATTCTGTACATACTATATATGTCTGTGACTTATATTATTGACTAGAAACACGCTTATATCTTAACTATCTGTTATATAAAATATATCATATACATATAATAAAAAAAGTGTATGCATACTTTGCGACGAATAACTCTATAATATAAAATAGTTTTATAATTAAAGTATGCACACTTTTAGGTGAATATATTCAAGGAAATATTTTTACAAATGAATTTAAATATAACTCACGGCGAAGAATAGAAAATTTAGCATCTTGGAAAATTGAGACAGAGAGAAAATGAAAAATATAATCTTATTCTACCACTAAAGTAAAAAAAAAAAAAAACAAAAAACAAAAGAATAGTGTCCTGATAAATTTTTGTAATTGGTTTAGGATTTTGGTTGTTGTTTATACACACGGGGGCTGGTGAGGGAAGCGAGCAGGGGTAGTATAAATATAATTATTTTACCTTTTTTGAGGATTCTAATTCAGTGGCCCAAGTTTTAGTCTAACTCGTGAATTTATTAATTTTACTCGTGTGCCAATTGAAAAAAAATTGAATTCTTTAAGTATGTTTTACCAATGTTTTTAAATAATTAAAATAGAGTTCCTTAAGTCTTATTTGAGTTTGTAATTTTGTAAATATAAAGTTTAGATGATGGATTTTAATGACGAATGGGCAATTTAAATATTTTACGAAAAGTGGAACCTGTATCAATGTCACAAACTATATGCCCACATCCAATTAAAATTATTGAAAAATTGATAAGGGTTTATGTTAATGTGTATGTATTCAAGGCATTCAAGTCAGTCAGAAAGACCGAAATTGAAAAAAAGGATTACTTTATACATAACTATTTTTCTTTTTTAGTGTGTTAGCTATATTAAAATAAATAATGGATGTGTCAAAAAGTTTTTGCGTTTCTTTATGTGGAAATAAAAATTTGATTAAACTAAACATTGTCTATTTTGGTCGTTGATATTTCGTCATTTTAAACTCATTATCCCGTTACTGTAGGACTTTTAAGTTTTCTAGGCGGTTTCACCGGTTTCAATACATGCTATAGCCACATAGCGCAAGGTTAGGTCAGACTTTCAAGCCAAGTGCCCTCAATTTTTGAAGAGCACACATGCATAAATATATATAACAATGCATAAATACATAGAAGATGGAATTCATATATGAATGAAGTAATAAAAGTCCCGAAACGAAGTTTAAAAGTTATAGCATGGAATTGCTGTTATTTCACTCTAATTGGTGAATATTTTTATTTACTTCCTTTAAATAATCGGTAATTCCTTATTCTTTCATTTAGCATTATCATAATGAAACATAATATATTTTTGTGATTCACTAAATCTGGACGCTTGATGGTATTGAATGCTTCATTTCGACATGTTAAGATTCCATGCAATATATTGTCTTTTTAAACGCCAATTTTATTCGATCAATGTTTCATCAATGACTTTTTGCCACATCCAATTCATAAATTTGGGGTTAAATTTTTCCGGAATTTTAATGTATTAATATGCCTTGGAACATTTCAACATACGTACATAAAAAAATGTACGAATTTTAATTTCATTATTACTGAAAGTTTAGTAAAATAATTATCTACCAAATATCCCTTAAAGAAATAATAAAGTACGGTAGGAAAATTAAAATTTTCCGAAATACAGTAAATGTGTAATAGATTCGAAATGTCTCAAAAAATATATTTTAATATTAAAATTTTTTAACATCTACTTGGATTAGGATAAAACCATAGATTGAGAATGGTTCTTTAATTTCAAAATATTTCTTTAAGACAAGAAAGAAGAGTTCAAAGAAATTTATTGCGTAAATTTTTACTGCTATAAAAATGTAGTAGCCTACGATTTATTTGTGTTTTCTTTTTTGAACCATTTCTTTGTAGAATAAAATTTAACACAAAATTTTTATGTAACTAAAACGCTAAAACCTGATGAAATATTTTCCGATTTCGGTATTTGCGATAGACATAAAATACATTGAAAACCAAAAAAAAAAAAAAAATGAAAAAAGAAAAAAGAAAAAAGAAAAGTAAAATTACATAAAGCCTGAAAACCTGTTAAGAATTTGTAATTAGGTTTTCTCTGGATCATCCAATTTTTCATCAAGTTTTTCCTTTTACATGAAATTTTCTGGCCAACTCACAAGGATTACTACTCCCGATAATTTTTGGTACGCTAAGGTTTTTCATTTAACGTTTTCTTTTTTCTTTTTTCTTTAGAATTCCAAATTTTTTTCTCTCGTTTTTCTTTTTCATTATATTTGACTAAAAAACTACGGATTTTCATATAACATTGGTTTAAATGAATACTTTTGCTCTTTTAAGTGGTTTCTGGACAGGCTGATGGACATTTTCATTTAAGAAACAATTTTGTGAAAGTTATTCTGTTTCTGTATATATACATATATATATATATATATGTAAGTTTATATTAGGGCTAGGATAGTGACTACTTCCTCTGTGTGAACGACGAAAAGTAAAAGAGGCATAATAACAAACTGTTTTCGACGGGTAAAATTGGGTGGATGGGTATAGAGAGCCATTTAAAGAGTCCTATCAGAAAGAAAACGGAATTAATTTTTCTTTTTTTTTTTTTGTAGTGAATTTTTTATTTGCCTGTTACCGTTGGATACAGGCTATATACGTTCACGTTTTTTGGTCCGTTCTAATGGAAAGGAAGAAAAATGTAACTTAAATACTTTTGTAGAAAGGCGATTGTATTGGTTGTAGGAAATTGGATGAAAGTAGGGGCAAAAAACACTTTTCAAGAAGCGAACAAATTAAAGACCGAGATAAAAATTATGTGTTTTTTTTTTCTTCACTTGAAAGATTATTACATGAAATTTAAGATTTTTTTATCGGAGTTAAAATTCATTTAAAATTTAATATGAATAAGTTTTATTAAAAAAAAAAAAAGAAAAAAAAACTAAGAGTATACAGTATGACGACCTGTAAAGAAATTAAGGAAAAGGGGCAACTTGTCAGAATAATATATGCTCAGTGAAATTGTGGCGTTTAAATTTGCTTAGCTCAGAAATGTTGTTAATACGGTCAGAATAGTTAATACGGTTCAGAATAGCCACACAACACGCTGCATTTTATGCGTATTATGTAGCTACTCTGACGTGTCTTCCGGTTAGCTCATTTGAATTTTTTGTCTAATTCTAACAATCCTAGGAAGTAAACAGCACTTTTCGCGAAAATTTTTTATATATTTTGGTTACAATGCAAATAAAAAAGGATTTACCAAACATTTGAACTGGGGCCGGCCTGTATAAAAAAATTGCTTATCATGCTCGAATAAGTATATTTGAGATTTTGTCTAACATGAGGACTTGCGAATCTAGTTCAAGCCGACCTGATCCAAGGTATATAGAATAATTTGATAAGATTTTACGCATGTTTCATGCTATCCCGTTCTAGAAAAATGACTCCACTCGGTGAATTCAAAAATCGGGCTTTGAGTACAAGTAATATCCGTGTGTGGCTTGGAAATGCAATTGCAAATTTGTATAAAAATGCATAAAATGAAACTAAGTTTTCAATATTTCCCAATGTTGATCAAACGTATATCGACTCATTTCGTTGACCGAGAATATAATACTGAATTTCTGTCACTTGACACAAATGACATTAGAGCTATGAGCGGCGAAATAACCGATAGTTCAAAAATGAACCAAAAGATGCCGAACGGATCGTAATATGCCGCACGGAGATCCTATCAACTAGTATTGTGTAAAGAACGTTAATATGCCATTTTATAAAACATCGAATTGAAATGAGATTGAAATTCGATTTGAGTGTGTGCTTTCGGTTATGGATAAAAGGCTTTTAAAAAACGTATATAAAATGTTTGTTATCGATTATGCTCTTAAGAAAATGTTATAATAATATGATTATATTCGGTGTTCACCATAAAGAACTAAATGACACAAAAGTGATATTGTTTTATGATTATTTTCATTTTATACTTTTTATTGAAGTTGTCGAAAAATTCATGATACATTAACTTCCACAGAAAAATGTAGAAAAAAAACCGAAAAACCGATGGTCCATTATCCTTTATCATCAAATATAATACATTTCTGTTCTCTTGACAATAATAATATTAATAACGATTATCGTTTTTATTGAAAAAATTGAATATCATGTCAGAACAATTCGTATTCTATGCGAATTCTTATATGGTATATATGTAGTTATATCTAAAATAACATCTCGATTCGAAGTTCGAACTCTTTCAAAATTATGTACGCCACAAAAAACGTCTATATATGTAATCTATGTAAAAGTATATATACATATATGATCTGGAGGGTTCGTTCTTTGAATAATAATTACTTAAATAAAGGATTTCTAGGCGCATTTTATATGCTAAGCCTACCATTTGGATCTCATCAATGGTTTATAATATTAAGAAGTAGCAGCAGCACCACCAAGTTAAAGACGCAAACAACAGTTTAACACAATATTGTATTTATATTATTTGCACGAATGCTACCGTGTTGTTTGTTTTTGACATATCATAATATATATATAAAAAAAAAAATTATACATATATGTATATAGATATGGGAAAATATTAAATAAAAAATGCATATATGAACATCATAATATACAATTTGAACGTGAACCTGACAAGACCATTTTGTATTATGTTAAATGGAGAAATGGCATCATTATATATGTATGTACACATTTTATTAGGAAATGCCATGGGCAATTTAGTCCTCTATATATATATTTTCATTTCATTTTTTATAATCCTCAACTTTTCTATAAACATCGGAAAAACTTATCATTTACATAATTCAACAACAATTTTGATAACATCTCTGAGATGCTGTCAGATATTATAAGTGTGCACGTACATCTAAAGTGGTTAAATGCGTTTTGATAGAATCAATATTTTTAGATAAATAATTCATGTAATTCTTTTTTGTTTTTTATATAAGAAAATATTTGTATTTACCTAAACGCTTATTAATTATTAAAATCATATAAAATTAACATATTAATTAATTTTATTCGGAAAATTCTTGGTTACAGTTTTATCGAAAAATTCCAAAAAGAAATGTGCATGAAAATAATTATTTACCCGAACAAGTCTAGAACTGTTATGAAACTGGTTTAGTATACTATACTGCCAAATAAAACAAATGTCCATAGAAAAGAACTACTTGCTCCAGGAACAACAAATCACAAAGAAAGGATTATTCTAATGTGTCACTGGAACAGTAAATCATAAATTACCCACGGGTGTGATGATGATCAGAAAAGCAGCACATCCAAGAAGTTTTAAAGACCTAACAATTCTCATATACATACTGCCGATCGTCTAAAAATGCATGGCAGATGACTCAACAATTTAAGGAATTGTTTAGGAAGCAATTTATTCCCGAAGTGGCAGCATATTTAAATCTAAAAATTGAGACCTTAAAGTATTATAAGTCATGGATAATGCCATTTGCCATGGAACATAATTGTCAATTCCTGAAACTGAAAATTATAAAATCCTATATTTGCCTCCAAACATGACCCCAGCCACTTAATCAACACATAATAAAGTCTTTTAAAATGCGTTACTGTACACATCTTCTAACGACACTGGTGTACAGAGATGACGACATTTTTCGTTCGTTAAATAGCATTAACCTAAAAAATGTGGCTTTTTTCGAAGTTAAAATGTAAGAATCTGTTCGAAATCATTTATAAATTATAACCAAATAATAAGCTGTGTTTGTTTCGAACAAATATTCATGCTTACCACACCATATTTGGTTAAAGCAATAGTTCAAATGGCCGTCTCATAAAATGTTATTCGTTTTAATTTCACTATAGTATACAATATATAAGTATCTATACAATATTTAAAAAATCTTTTTTTGAGAAAAATTTGTCGATACAAATTCCTAAAAAACACAACCAATCTCATTTTTACCAGCAATTCCAAACTAAAATTTATATAAACTAGGGTGCTCCGCCCCTGCTCGCTAACCCCAGGTCCCGGAATGGACTTCGAGTAGATTTTAGTTTTTGTGTAAGAAGTAAAAAAAATATGTCACTGCTTTTGTGATTTATTTCACGGCTTCTTCAAATACAATGTTTTTTATGACCTTATGTTCTAGCTTGCACTCTATTTTTATACCTCCTCTGCTTCTATATCGTGATAGAGCGACATACAGTTGACCATGTGTGAATAGAAATGATAACATGTGATAATAGATAGATTGCTTATTCAGTTCTGATTTGATATTAACCAATCTGAATTGGCTGAAACATTTATCTCGGTGGCGCGGCTGGTAAGCGCAGGATTTTGTAAAACTACTGTGCGTAAGTTGTGTGAGTTCAAAGCCCGTCGATGGCGCATATTTTTTTTTGGTGACGACATGTCGTCTGTTCTATGCGAAGTTTTTAAAAAAATTCGTTCTCCCTCTTCTTGATACATTTTGTCCTCCTTTGCACTTATTTTAATACAAAAAATTGTTGGGCTTTGTTTTGATTGGTACTTTAAAATATTTCACTTATTGTTTGGGGGAATATATCACAACGAAGATCGCGTTCCATTTAGCCATATCCATGGAGTACTAAATTAAAATTATTTTTAAGAAGCGGCAATGCGATAACAGACACAGTTTCAATTTAGACCGATCAATGTTCATGTAATCCTAGCGCTGCACTGGTTCCACATTCACATAGGAAAAGATGTTTCTTGTATGTTCCTTATTTTCAGGTTACAGTAAAGCCAGTGAACTAGATTCATTTAAAATTCAGAAAGACTGCATTTATTAATAAAGCCTGGTTCAAAACAGTGACTTCTCACGCATTTCTTTAAACAGTGACTTTGTTAGTGATTGTTAGTGCAAGAGTGTTTTTCTGTGGTAATAAATTGTTATTGAGTTAATTATGCATAAATTAATTATTGATAAACAAATAAATCTTTTTAAAAGAAATCGTAAATCGTAAATAATTGTATGCATACTTTTAGGCGAATAGTTCTATGCATACTTTTAGGCGAATCCCTCTAGAATATAAAATAGTCTTTTATAATTAAAAGTATGCATACTGGCTATCATGGTTGATGTCAAGTTGGTCTATAATTCCTATCTCAGTGACGGGAATTTCATATTTTTTCAGCATATAACAAGAAGATTGATTTCAAATTCTTATAGATCGTTTCGCTTTAAGGTTTTCTTAATCGATTAATTGTGTAACAATTTTCGTTATTAGTTGATCGGTTAGAAAAATAAACGGTATGTTATAATAGTCCACGTCAATGTATTTATTTTTAGCAAATTGTCGGTGTCGTTCCATTAGTCAAGACCGTTGATTGGAAGACAATTTGAAATCATGTTCAGGTAAGCTGAACTCTCACTGAATAAGACAAAATAGACTCAGCAGACACTTCCGATAATTTCACAATTTCTCTTTACCTATTATTTGCGATGTAAACTAAAATTCGGTTGAGTATATATTGCACTAAACTTAAAAGATTATCATTGTGTCATTTTTAGATAGAATATTCCAGAAATTTGGATGATCTGTTGAGATTTCGACATTAGTTAATAAGTATAAATACCGAGAGGAAAGCATAACAGGGAACAGTTCAAATTCATAATTCGGAATGATTACATGAAATAATAAAGCCTAGTTCAGATTAATAATTTTTTTGATTTCCATAAATCTTAAAGATACCTTTCAGAATTCAAAGAACCCAAACTGACAAATATAGTATATGTCATTTTCTTGATTGAATTTTTTCTATATTTCCGCATTGGAACAATGATTAGATCTTTTAAGGATATATTCAAGAAGATTATCGAAATCGAAACCAAACTAAATCCATTAAACCAAGAAAAATCGTAAAAAGAAAATACTAATTTCAGATAAACAACTTAAAGACTTCAGAATTAAGGTAATATAAGAAAGAAAACCTGCCCTAGATTGATGATTTTCTCATATAGACATAAGATACTTTCGACATTACATATACAAACGTAAAGTGAAAATAACATTATATATATTTATATACATATATATATACATATCTTGAAAAACAATAAAGTAAGAAAAATCCAGAAAAAAAAAATTTGTTTACTTACCCTTACTGGCACCGTCTGGTCCTCGTAGAATGGTACACTCTTCAATTGTCCCAAATGGGTTAAACAATTGTCTTACATCCTCTTCCGTTTGCTGCTTACTAAGCATGCCAACGAATAGTTTTCGATCTGAGTGTGTGTTTTTGTTTGTGTCAATTCGATGGTTGAAGGATTACATCAGGAATTTTCCCCAAAACGTATCCATGTATATATATATCAGTTTGATATTGGTGTGTCGTTAATTTCAAATGCAAAATCCAGCATTTTATAAACACATTGTCATCCATTTTTTTTTTTTTTTTTTTGAAATATGTATGATGTATAAGTGTTGTACAAAATAGCATAAAATATGCGAATATCATCCAACCAGTTTGTTTTTTAGTTTGTTGGTATTGCCATAAAAAAAAAAACAAACAAATATTCGCAAGGATTCCATCAATTTGATATATAGCATTACCATATTCGAAACAACATAAAAAAAATACAAAAAATTATTTTGGTGAATGACAGTAAATAGTAAACATTTATATCCGTATAGCATCATCCATCCCAAATATAGAATGAGGCCATATACATGATATGATGAGAAAGATGGCGGCGGCGGCAAAATTGTAAGCCAGCAAATTTTTGTTTTAGTTTTGACGTGTAGTAAATTTTTATATTTTTTTGTAGTTTTGTTGTTGTTGTTGTTATTGTTGTTGTTGTAGTTATTGTTGGTGTTGTTGTTTTTGTTGTTCCATTATTAAAATCCAAACATATCCCACATCAAAACGAATGGAGTGAGGTGTGGAGTCAGGCAAATATATATGTGAATATATCGTAAATATATATCATATATGTTAAAAATGAGATGAAAAATCCATATACGACGTAAACAGGATCGATGATGTGTGAAAAGAGACGAAAAAAAGAAAGAAAAAAAAGAAACAATTGTGTTAGTTATATGATAGAACAATATTGGACAAAAAAATATAAATAACGGAAAAATAACACATGGACATTTTTGTTGCACAACAAAATATAGAAATGAACAAAACAATAAAAACAAATTTTATATCAACAATATTTTTAGGCCATCATAAAAACAGAAAAGGAAAAAAAAATACATTTTTACTGAAGAATACAAAAAGAAGCTCCATCTATATAAGGTCAACAGATACTCTATTTTCTATTATCAAAAACACATACATATGTATACATACATATATACATATAAAAGGTATTTTCAAAAATTCAATTCAGATTCTGCTATCTGTCGTCATTAAGAATGAAAATTTTTACTCCGAAATTCGGTGTTTCAAATATTTCCTTAAAAATAGCAATATTTATGTATGACTTTTAAATTCTGGCCGAGTAACATTTTCTTTAGCATTAAAATAGCTTTTACAGCTTACTGACTATTAAATTGCTGTAATTTAGCAATTATTTAGCATTAATACTTTTTAAGTATTTTCAATGTTACCTGAGTATTAATTGCATTATTTTGTGTCGTTACTGCTGTGAATTTTTGAATACACCCAATATATGCTCAACAGAGACAGCTATTTGCAAAATAATAGCAAAAATAAATAATACAATTTCCAGTCAAAAAGTAAAGTTAAATATGTAAGATACAAGTTAATTAAAGAGAAGAATATAGTAATTAAGTAAATTATGTTTCGACTATATTTTCATCCGACATTTTATATTCAAAATTAGAATTCTTTTAGGAGTGTGCAAGTTTGAGATTAAAAATTTCATAGAAATAATTGCATAAACCCTAATCGCTAACCTTTATCAATTGTATATAGCGTTTACTATTAAGGATTTAGAATGTTTAGCGACTTCATAGTAATTTGTAGAATATATCTTACTAATTTTTTTAAACCCGCATTATCATTTAAATGACGTTGGTAACTGGTCATACTATTGTCCTCACTAAAATTTGCGAAGCTACGATAGACAGGATACGTTATCAGGTCTAATAACAACAATCCTTGTAAACGAGTTCTAAACACTGTCCCAGAAGGAAGAAGACGGAGCAGACCGAAATTGCGATGGATTAATGGTATGTATTAATCAAGATGCTGTCAAAATCGGAGCAACGAACTGGAGGACGGCTGCGAAAAACTAACATTCCTGGCGACACGGACTTGAGAAAACCAAGACTCGTACAGGGTTGTATCATCACTGATGATGATGATTGTACTCAAAAATGAGACAATAACAAATTTCTTTAACAAAGTCGTAAAAAGTTTTCAATTGGTGTATAAGCATATCAAAAATTGAATGAAAATAGCTGTGCCATGTTTCTTTCGTTGTAACAACTAAGAGTGCAAAATAGTGTTTTAATGAAGAAACGTCACAGTTGTGTTAGATGGAGAATCTCATACACCCGTACCAGCAAAGTTGGGAAGTTCTTCATAAGTGTAGTCGATTTAAATGTTACTGATTGAGTATGATAGCCGAATAACGAAAATATTGCTAGAATTAAAAAAAAGGCTTTACGATCTCTCTGGGCATCATGACAGGATATAGCTTTTTCAACGAAAAATGTGAAGCCTGCCTGAAGGGAAATTAGTCGGCAGAATCTTTTCCATTTGAATGTCCAGCCTTTTTCAGAACGAGAGTTGTTACATTACGTCCTCTATAAATAGAAGGGGTTAGTTAACCTGGGCTTAAATATTGAAATGTCTTTTATTAGAAAGGTATATTGATTTGGGGAAGTGGCCTAACTTCTTGAGACTACTAAGGGAATATACTATGGGACATTAAAGGCGTACGTGCAATATGGTTGGAGAATAATGCCATAAGTTTAGCAACTTATAACTAGAGCTGTAGAGTCGGAATTTGGGTTCAAGTATCTTGTTTTTGGTCGGAGTCGAAATTGGAATACTTCGTAACGACTCCGAATTCGGGAAATTTGTATAAAAATCATATTTTTCCTGGAATTTCGTAGGATAGCATTTAATACTGTATTGAAATTGAAGCTGGAGTCAGGGTTAAAGTTGAAGTCAGAATCGAATTTTGGAAATTTAAGAACTCGAATTCGAAATTTGAGTCGGAACCTTTTTTAAAGGGCACAACAACCCTGCATATAACTTCAAGCTATATCAGGCTATATCAGTTCAGTTGAGCTTATTGTGAATCGTAATTTTGTATCAATAAAATAAAAAATGCCGGTAAAAAATAAAAAATCAAATGTGCTTCTTTCTGTTTTTCCAAAATTCAATGTCATATTTTCCAAAAGTTGTGAAATCACACTACACAAGTTTACATTGGCTATATCTGGCCGATTTTAAATATTCATATTTTTCCATAATTTCCTTGTCATTAAAGCATATATTGTTCATTTTCTAATAATTAAAATATCCATTTTCCTGAATTACAATCAGTTTCTATTCATATGTTAATGCCTTTTAGCGAGCATACATTTTTCATTATTCCATATATTTTCGTGATTTAAGGGGTTAGGGGTAGTCAGAATTTTCAAAAAATCAATTTTTGGTTTTTTGCATTTTCGTTAAGTATATTATCTTAAAATTATTCTCTGAAAATTTCAAGTTGATCCGATCATTAGTTTTTGAGTTATTCGACAAATAACAAAGAGAGCTCTGGCACTTCAAAGCGCTCGGTGAAACTTTAAACGCGTTTTTCTCAAAACTATGTTTTTTAAACTGGTGACAACTGTAACTCGAAAACCGCTCAGTAGATTTTAATGAAATTTATACAGCTTTTAGAATACATAATAAACTCGGGCCCGGATCGAAGGATTTTTTTTTTTTCAAAAATTTCGATTTTTTTAGACCAATTTACTGTTGATTTTTTCCTAAAAATCTAGACAAAAATTTCCTGAGGCCGCCATTTTGTTAATTTTTGAAAAAAACAAAAATCCTTCGATCCAGGCCCAGGATTATCTATTTATAAAACTAATTTCTTTTATCCGATTGATTTTAGATGAATCTCCAAGGACTTATGATTGTCACCGCAAAGACCTTTTTTTGAAACTGGGTCAACACAGACAGCTATAACTTTGGAAATAAAATTTTTTTTTTTTTGAATTTTTCGTGACTTCAAGTCAAAACATTGTATAATAATGCCATATTACTACTTTTGTAAAATAACACGATTTAATAGCAAAAAAAAAGTACTGAAAATTCTCATTTTTTCGTGCCTCTGACTACCCCTAACCCCTTAATTATGTTCATGTTGATTTGATTATGGAAAATTTCTTTTCTTATTCTTTTTTCACTGCAAATTATCTTTTCCACGATATATTGTACAATACTCAATATATGCAATTTATAATTTTTAATCACAATTATTTCATATTCAGTAGATTTTCATATTAAAGTGATTTTCATATAAAAAACTAAAGGTGTGAATCAATTTTGTAACAAATGAACATTTCCTAAACCATTGGTTCTCATTTTTTTGGAAGTTTAGGAACACTACGCTCTTACATTTTTTTAGGCGGAACACTTACAAGACAACATAATTGAAAGCAATACAACATCCCTGATACCAAGTGATTTCTTTATGATGAAATTTACCATTTCCTCTAATAAAAAGTATTTATAAAACATATAAAATTAAACCACATTGACTCAGAATTCAAATGTGGACTGCATCGGCATATAGCCGATTTTTTGATGCCCTCATGGCAGAAATGGGACACAAAAACAGTCAAAACTAATAATATTTCAAGGATTTTTCTACATACCCTTGTTTTGTCATATTCACATTTGCTCTAATTTAGCCTGGGACCTAATAGCATGAATATCTTCTGCAAATTATATTCAAATCGGTATATGTATTAGTTTTTAAAGTACATCCAAAAGAACTTTATGAACAGGATAATTTTCGCCTCTAACTATTCCTGACTATATTATCCGTGCAGCGATTACGTTGAAATTTAGCACAATATCGCCTATTTATGTAGTCAAGGTATAGAAAAGATTTCAATAAAGTTGGTGTACAAACTCTCCAATTAAATTCGAAAAACGACAAAACTTTCTGGTCACACAGGATTTTGCTTTATAACTTCGCTCCGCTTTGTCGATTTTGCTGAAATGCAATACCAAATCGAGCTTACGAAGTCACATTGTAAATTTCTTCAAAAACGGATAACGCGTTTTTTAGTTATCTTGTACACGGACGGTTATGCAAATATCGAATCTCTACACACCTACATCCTCGAATCCTCTCTCCGATGATTACTTCTTTGCGTTATAAACTTACTGACAAAACTAATATACTCTCTGGTAGTACGTACTATTTTAAGGGCATAAAAATAGTTTGTCATTCGCGTTTGCTGATTACAATCCCATACAAAAAGTATTTGTGCTTGTGATTTTGTTCGCGGAACACTTGAAGTGGCTTCTCGGAACACGAATTGAGAACCAAGGACCTAATCCATATGGAACGTGGGTTTCTCTTTTTCCCCTTATATAGGAAAAATAACATAATCACTAGAAGTCTGTACACTCAAAGAAATTTTAGGACACATTACCATAGAAAATAGAAAAATTTATTGAAAAATTAGGAAATATTGGAATATACTCCTTTTACGCTTAATACAATGAAAATAAAAGAAGTAGTAGAGGTGATATTGACATGGACAGACCGGTTGCCAAACTGTCTTACATTTCAAAACTCTTTGAATGTATTATTCATAAATTTTACTTCTAACTAACAACATAGGTTCTTTAGTGGTAGATTTACGACCGCTAGCTTAGATGAACATGTCTCATTTTGAAATTGTGCCATTGAAACGGGTAACAGTATGTGTTACATTGCCACTGACTTTAGTAAAGCTTTTGATAAATTATCCCACTGTGTGATCATACTCAAACTTTGTGCCCTCGATTTCCCTGATATCTTTATTAAATAGATAGTAGATAGGAGTTACCAGGAATTATTCCAATCGACACATTTTTTTACACCAAATTTACCCATTTGCAAGATAAATTCAACTTTTGTAAGTCAAATTAATTTTTTGCAAATCACATTGAAACTTTTGCAAACCAAATTCACCCGTTGCAAGTTTTCTTGACCATTGATAATTAAAAATGGAATAAATGGAATTAAATCATTTTAATTTGGTATAAAAGAAAATTAACCTCAAATTTGTATGCCTTTTTTCAGTCATTATTTTCATATTCTTTTCTTATGATAAAGTATCAGTTTCATTTATAATTATGGTAACTTCAAACAGCACCACCATTATTTTGTGTATACCAAAAAAACAAGACTATACAATTTATAAGTAAAACCGAAATTGCTGATGGTGGTTAGAAGATTTGCATTAAAGTTTTCCAGTGGCATATACCATATAACCAAAAAAAAAAATCGTTACAATCTTAACCGAAACTTATATACAAGTCAGCGTGCATATAAAAAACATTAGCCATATGACGTTAAGGGCCACTTAAGTTGTCTATATGAGCCTAATGGGCTTTTGGAACACATAAAATGTATTATGTACCAACTTCTTCGTATCTTTCAAATTTTTACTATCTCTATGGGATGTGTACTATATGCATGTAAAATGTCTGTCTCTATCTTGATATTTTCATTACCATATATATTGGTCTATACATGTATAAGTATATAGAACATCTTGTTTTTGCATCCCATCTCATTTTCAGCACCTATACAATATTCCTAGTCCACTAAAATTTCTTCGCCTTTATATCCTCGTTTTGTGTTACCACATAGTGATATAATTTTACCTTTTTTTTATATTCGTTTTGATTATGTACGTATATAGTAATATTATATGAAATTGTCCCATAAGAGAGATTCGTTGTAATTCCTAACCGCTATCCTGCATAATTTCTTGTGTTTCATATTGCCTATGGATGTACGTTTCCTAAATACGAAATGGATATTACTACCTCTATTTACGAAATAAACATATTCAATATTAGAACCAAGATATAGATGTGAAAAATAAAAGAAATTTAACTCAGATATTGGCCAATATTTGCCAAACCCTAAAGTCACTATTGGAAGGATCTAAAAATTAGCCAATTTAGTTGCCACATTCAACATTCTCTATCGTTTAGGATTTCAATATTAGATAGGAAATTTTTGTTGGAAGTATATTAGCCTTTTATTTTGAAAGCACTTCAAAACAATTTAATGGTCGGAAAAATAGGAACAAAGAAAATACATATATTTAATAAGATTTGCAAATATACTCGTAACTTCAAATCTTAAAAAGTGGAATTGCATTCCAGATCGGACATTACTATAATTATTCGACTGTCACAGGTTATGGAAGAATTAACAACACTTGGAACTTCTAAGGAGCAACTAACATTGAAATGTATAGAATCAGTATTGCTGAATAATTTCTAAATCACAGCGTATTAAAAGCTGGTAACCTGCAAAAGAGCTCTTAATGTTAAACAAATACTGGTAATACTGTTTGAATTGAATGCAACTTCAGGCGTTGTGCAAATTTTCAATATTTGTATGGTTTAAGGAAATTATTGAATTAAGTCACATTAGCGAGACTTGTGAAAAATTTTCTCTTTAGTTAGTTGGCTCAGAGCTATTATCGATAATTAGGAGCCCCTTGTTCGATTCCAATCTTCGATGAGTTTCAATTTTTTCACTTATATTATGCTTTTATGGAAAATATATTTCCCACAAAAGTTCTGAAACTGAATGAGAAATATATCATTAAGTCATGGTTGTCATATTTTTTTTTTAAATATGTATAATAAGCTATAAAAAGGTGAATGCCAAAGTGTTCTTTTAATCGCTTTTAGTTGCATTTAATTGATAACTGAATGCACTGCAGCAATTATTTTAATGTTAAATGATGCGATATTCCTTTTCCGACGCGATGTTCAATTTCCGACGTGACAGCAGATTTCTTAAAATATATACGATCGAATTTTTTATTAGTTGAGTGGAGGCCAATCTCCACACAGCCGACATCCTGCATCTAATGTAAGTATGGGGTAACACTATACAAAGACTAGTTAAACAGAAAGGGAGAAAATCATCCTACAAATTTTGTCGGCTTCTGCATTTCTGATTTCCCCATCTGATTTTCGATCTGCAGATGATTCCCCTCAAAATCAGATAAACATGTTTATCTGATTTATATAGCACTTCACCTGCGGGTGCATACTGTCACAATAATCAGACACGATACCGTTGCACACTACCAATTTTTCTAAATTGTGTGGAGAGATTCCAATGTTTTTATTCGATCAATCCTAGCGAAAATTGAAAAAGCCCATCTCTTTCTAGTTTTCTCATTTTTCTCCTCAGAATAGGGTGTCGGTTGTTTGGAGATTGGCCTTTAGCCCCCATTACATTTCATTATTAGCTTGTTCTTTATTATTATTACAATACTTATGACCCATTCGATATTTTGAAACTTATTCCTTTATTAAAGTCGACTCAGAAAGGTATAACAAAATTATTTTTCTTATCGGAAAACCACCATTATCCAAAGCTATTGATTAAAATTTTAAGTTCATATGAAATAGGTATAATAAAAAAAATAATTCGTATTGATAATTAATGAAGTAATGTACTATTGAAGAGCTCTTTTGTGAATATTAATTCTCAGGATTATATTCATTGAATTACTTACAATCATATCATTTCTATATCAATATAAATAGGTATTACTTTGTTTGCCAATGTTTATTCAAGCACATCATATTTGATTTCATATGTTTTAATAATTTCATATACCTAATAGTTA
This sequence comes from Xylophagus ater, assembly GCA_963422695.1. NCBI lineage: Eukaryota > Metazoa > Arthropoda > Insecta > Diptera > Xylophagidae > Xylophagus > Xylophagus ater. The sequence continues at coordinate 40,523,101 of OY730481.1, read as the reverse complement.
CCGATTTTTTCGTATTAAATACCTATATTTATGGAATCTCCTCTTCAAAATAATAGACATATAACATACATCTACGGTCAGATATATACATCTATACCAAATTAGAAGTAATGTGAACATTTTTCTTAAGTTAGGTTTCGAACACAAAATTATATACTGTTATTTAGAAAAGTTTTTAACATATATCGAAACCTTAAAAATATAAACTATCGATATTTCATTTTGACAATCTTTTGGATAACAGACGGGGTATAAAATCCTAGAGAGCATATACCCAAATCACAAATACACATTTATTCATATGGATTGTATTTCGTTCGTTTATTTAAATAAAGGCAATTGCGCGAATTATATAATTCGAAAAATGATGCGAACTTTCTTAATTAAGAAATTTCATTTGGGTAACTTAAAGAAGTATCAGAAATCCTCCCTCAATACCAGTGAAATGCCAGTTAAGCTGGTCCAGGCTTCTTAATCAGCTAATTATAGATAATATAGACACAAGGTTGTGCCTATGAAATTTAGTTTAAATCTTTTTTGATTGAACATATTTACAGCCAGAGTATTGGTAAAAGACACCATTCCTTTTTTTCATAATATGATAATGAATGATACCGGCAATACAATATTTGGAAAATTTTAAATAAGTAAAATAAACATGCTTAGAAACTGTCATAAATATGTGACGCTGGGCTGATAGAATAGAAAATTTATGTTGTAGTTCACATGTTATATTACATGTGTATACTAAATGGTTCAATAACTCTGTGGCGAAACAGAAAAACCAGCTTTTGATGTTTTTGACGATTTTAATCAATTTTTAACGAACCTGGAACGAATCTTGCGAATACCTTTTTCGCCAACGTTTGAAATGAGACAACCTATAAATTATGATTATGATTTCGGTGGAGAAGATTCCCCGTAACATTTATCGAGCCATTTTTTGGTTTGGACGTTGTTTTTTCTCATCAAAATTCAATATTTTATCAAGACGCAATATTCACCTTTTTCCATTGTTAAACAAAAATCAAAAGTTGTTTATTTCAAATGACTGGAACCACAGGGTGAAAATGACTATAATTTTGACAGTTATCGTTCGAAAGATGGCAGATGTTAAAAATAATATCAATTTGACACTAGTGGTCCCATCTATGTGTCAGCCCCCAGACTTACTGTTCAGGCTAGCATAGTATTTAAAATATAAACTCAGACTAAAATTCTGTTCAGAGTAACATGCAACATGCTCTTTTAAACTGATTAAACAGAACGTGCTAAGCACTACTTTTGTGGTTGAATTAATATTTTCGAGAAAAAATGTATCTAGGAAACCGCATTCTTGGTCGATTTCAAGTTCGAACATTTAATAAATTTTCAAAAACAAAAACACCCAACTACGAGTATTCCATTTAAAGAAGAATAAAGTCTTGTGCATTTTAATATGGATGATGATACAAAACACTTTTGTTTAATGTTTCATATGAAAACTTAATTAAATATGAATAATCTATTAGGAAATTCTTAAGATTTATAGCAGATACATATATGCATCCACATGTCATAAGTGCATATGGGTGATGCGGCGTATGGGTGATCAACGAGGTTGAAATATTTTTTTTTTTTAAATTGTATTTTCCAGTTTTCAGATTCCCAGATCTCATTCCTCCTAGTACGCGATATTTTAATATACACATACGGTCGTCCGTATGAGAAAGTTTGGTGGTTTGCCATATCATACGTGCGGTTTTGTGATTAATTTAATAATATAATATTTTCTTAAGACTCTTAAGATAAAGTATTAAATAAGAAGCACATCGATATCTTAAATACCTTAAATCGCACGCAAACTATTATTATTTCTAGAATTTTGTATATTTTATAATTTTGTGTTTAAAATATTTTGGTATCTTGTATTTTAATATATTTTTAATAAGGTTAGTAAAGTCTATAAAATGTATGGTAAGTGTGGGAAAACAACTTAGCAAAATATGTTTTGGGTGAATGCCCGAGCTTTTCCAAAGCATGCTACGTTGTATGGAAGCAATCTAATAAAGAACGGGCTTTAGTCAATCTGGACCTGACCAGTGTGATGTCTTACGTTAAAAAGTCAAATCTGCTCAGCGAAAGAATTTAGTTTCTCAAACTTAATAATGGAAAGTCAAGGCTTGCATAACTTGCAAGTTCCTCTCTGTATTTACGAGTAACTAATATATCAGACAATTTCTAAGTCATTAAATATTATAGTTACTATATAGAGAAATATTCAACATAGAACATTTATCCATTAATAATATAGTTTTAAAGGAATTTTAAGGATATAGTTGTCCACATATGTAAATATTTGTATTCGTTATTATATTAGACAATATAAACATATATGGACTTTATTACCATCATTATAACTGATATGAAACTGAATGCAATACGTATTTTCGATTAATCATTATATTAAGGCTATGCTATAGATTATTAATGTAAGACTTATGCACATTTTATCAATGATTGATGAATATTCTATATGTTTAATACGTTTATGAATGCATCACTGAATAATGTATAACTAGCATATAATTATTTTTAATATACCTCGATAAGTACCTACTCCTGTACCTATATATCTTTATATCTATTTTTTCAGTCGTAACCTATGAGAGGTACTTAACATATTTTTTCATTTAAAAAAAAATTTTTTTATATGAAAATAAATAAAAATAATTGATAGCTCGATATTCCAATAAGTTAATTTTCCATATGAATTAATTGATTTAATAATTACACACTTATAACTTGATTTCATTGCTGTGCCGGCTTTTATACTTATCGAAATGTTTTTATATACGTCCTATATAGGATGATTTTTTTAAGGATGATGAACTTTAAATTCAAAAAATCAAAAAAGTTTTTGCATGTAAATCCAGATCGACTTGAAAATTTACAATGGAGTATAAATTGAGGCGAAATATAACCTAAAAAATGAAAACTTTGTTTGCAAGCATCTCTTAATTTGAGTTTGATTTGAACTCAATTTTAAGCCAATCTTTCTAACTGGTTAAGCTAAAAAACCCGGGTTGAGTTTCAAGTCAATCGCAGGTCGCTATGTAAACGCCATAATAGATTCATCGATATGAGTTAGTAGAAATATTAATTTCCTGTCTAGGCCGACTGAGGGGAGTATAAAATTGCGGATAATTGTACTGGAAGAAAGAATAACTCGAAATTTAAATGCCAAAAACCGAGTTAAATTATTTTATCTAATTGGTTAAATGGTGTGCTATTTTCTCCGAAAGGCAGGGATTATAACTTCATTATTATAATGAAGGAAATAATTATTCAAAGATTATTTCTTAAAAATGGGAAATCGTTTAATTAATAGAATTGTTATTCCTTAACTCGATTTGGTATTCCATTTCAGCACAATCGGTCGAGGGGAACCGAAATTTTAGAGCAAAAATCACAGTAAACGAAAAGTTTTGTCGCTTTTTGTCGCTTTTTTTCATGGTTTTTCAGTTTTACCATAATTGGAAAGTTTGTGCACCAACTTTATTGAAATTATTTCCATATATTTCCATAAAAAATTGGTGATATTTTTCTAAATTTCAATAAAATCGATACAAGAAAAAGTGGTGAAAAATAGGCGTAAGAGAAAATAAGCCTGTTTGGGATGTACAAGGTGGTGTCCAAAGTAATCAGGACTTTTTGAATCTAGCGCCCCTAGTGGCGCCATCTATATGTCGAATGGTGCGTTAGAATCTGCTATCCTTTATCGACTTCCTGTGAGAATTTCATGACATTTCATTTATTGAAAGTGAAGTTATTGCGTTTTAAGTGCAGTATGTTTGTGTCATCGGTGCGAAAATGAGCTTCGACGACCAAAAATTGCTCAGAATTCAACATTCGAAGGACATCATTAAAGAGGTCAAAAAGGACAAAAACTTCCTTTATAACATTGTGACTGGTGACGAAACGTGGTGTTTTCAATATGATCCCGAAACGAAACGCCAGAGTGCTGAATGGAAGGCGCCGGACGAGCCGAAACCCAAAAAATCGCGCCTGGAGAAGTCAAAAGTGAAGACAATGCTGATTTGTTTTTATGATTCCAAGGGTATTGTCCACAAAGAATTTGTTCCACCCGGTCAAAACGTTAATGCGGTATTCTACCTAGGAGTTTTGAAGCGTTTGGTGCGCCGTATTCGACGTGTTCGGCCCGAATATCGCGAAGATGGAAGTTGGCGTTTGTTGCACGATAATGCGCCGTCTCATCGATCGACGCTTGTGACCGATTATCTCACCAAAAATCCATCAACCACTCCCCGTATTCACCGGATATGGCACCGTGCGACTTCTACCTTTTCGGAAAAATGCATTTGCCGATGAAAGGAAAGCGTTATGCAGACGTAGAGGCCATTCAAAAGGCTTGCACCGGCATACTGGCGGCCATACAGGCCAACGAGCTAAAACACTCGTTCGACATGCTTTTGGACCGTGCAAAAAGGTGTATTGAAGCAGAAGGAGACTATTTTGAATAAAATTAATTGATTCTGCCGAAAAAACCATTTGTTCTGTTTTTTTTTTTAAAGTCCTGATTACTTTGGACACCACCTTCTACTTTAAAAACTAATATACCCATTTGAATAGAATTTGTAGAATAGATTTAAGCTATTAGGGCCTAGGCTACCCGCAAGTTAAAATGAATTTGAAAAATTAAAACCAAAGTTACGCAGAAAGACCCTTGAAATATTATAAGTTTCGACTGTTTTTCTGTCCCATTTTTGCTACAGAGCATCAAAAAATCGACTATAAGGCAATTTTCGTTTTGTAAAAATATGGAAATTGAATCTAAATTCTTTTTATTTGATTTGAAATATACGAATCAGAATGTTTCTTCTATAACATTTAATTTTGCTTTCCTTTGTAAAGCACCCACGCCACGCCACTGCTAAATGTCGAAGGATTTTATGATTAATCAACAATTGTATATTTATATTCAAGTTTAATGGAGCATTTGCATTCAATTTATTTGCCTTGTTCTCCCTTTTGTGTTGTATATACTTTTCTCATTAAAAATATAAAGTGATAAGGTCCCATTAAGCTTTAGTTCGAATATAATAATATACACATTCATATAGAGATAACCGAAAAATTTTGTTCAAAGTCTAAACGCGATATAATACAAGAGAGTAATCTCTTTTTGCGACAAAAGTTTTATACAGCAATATTAGAAATTGTGTTATCACACTTTTCCTTAAATTCATTACATCAAAGGCGAATTAAATACTCGTAGAAGATGGCATTTATAGGTATATAAAAAGGAAATAAGTTCTTCAGAGAATATAAAAAAAAATATATTGTATATACCAACGAAAAGAAAATGTCAAAATTTAGTTTCAACTCTCAACGATGATAAATAGCTAAAATAACCGGAGTTATAATCAAATTTGTATGTTCATTTCACTCTATAAAACCCGTAGGGATTTTTGATTTGCTTTAAGGAAGCTCACTTTTCCTGTGTGCGCCATTCAACTAATAATCTATATTATGGATTTCATTTTATATACACAAATATATATACATATATATATATATACTTTTTGTATATATTTATATTTATAAAATGGTCTCAATAGAATATAACAAAATACTTTTATCCCATTGAAAGTAATTGGGTTTGAAACTTCATTTCAAGTCGGTTAATTACTGTCATGAGTTTTAAGAAGATGATTCATGAAAAAGTTCCTAATCATAAAAGTTATTTTGTAAAAAGCTGGCTCCAAACTTTTGCTATTCCTCCATGAATATTTGATGTTCGCTATGTATCCTGTAAATATAGTGTACGCGTCGATTTTCTGGATATTTCGTTTCCACGTTTCCACAAAACTATGCAAAAGAAATTGTTAGTTTATTATCTGCTCACTGACTGACTCTTAAAATTTTTCATTCATTCATTGTGCGTTTGCGAAATAACATATAAATTGAAATTCAAGTGTTTGACTTCAATTCTCGCGATTTTGCGACCCTATTTGGGGTCGTGACCCATAATTTAATAACCAAGCAAAACTATTATTGAAACTTAGATACATATGTCCAAATCAATTTACTTTTCAAAAATCTTTTTTAAAAAACTATGAAATATAGAAATTCAGCACCAATTCTTCTCGTCCTTTTATATAATGTTGTTTAAACCTGATACGGAATTATCAGGAAATTCCATCAAATTGCAGCTACCAACATTATTTTATTTTTTTTAGACTTTCATTCGGTCCTTATCAAGTCAATCCTGACATGGAATTTTCTGACAATTATTTAAAAACGAAATTTTCAACTTGATATCCCATTTCATCCTTTTTTATTCTTTTCGTCCTTTTTCATAATTCGCTTCATTCGGTCCTTATCAAGTTAATTTTAATACAATTTCTTTTGAAAATTACTTCGAAAACAAGTTTTTAACTCGATTTCTTGTTTTATCATTTTCTTCCTTATTGAAACTTTCGGATAATCACTTAAATCCTGATGCAAGATTTCATAAATTTCCTGGAAAATTTACTTCTGCCGTATCTTTCTTTTGATCCTGGCGAGAAACAACTGACATCTTGCCCTGCGTACAGCCAAGGACCTCGCCAAATTTCACTAAAATCGGTTAACAGTTATCCTAACTGCAATTTATGAAGATAGTAATAATGGAAATTTTGGAAATCGTTTTGGTTTGGTTTTATTTGAATAACTTCTACGATGTTAAATTTCAGTGAAAACTTGGATCATATCGGTCCAATTTAGTCTATTAGTTTGGTATGGACCAAATGAAATGGAACTGGTATGGTGTTGCCGCATAAACTGTTTTGGACCAAAACAAAGCCGAAACATAACCTAACTTTTTATTATAAATGATGATCAATAAATGGAATAATTTTACTAGTGCAATTTTTCAAGTTTAAGTTAATAAAGTGCCCTAAAAAGTTAAAAAGTGGAGTTAATATAAAAGCGCTCATAAACTCAATAGCTAAAAGTACCGAACCAATCCATTCGTACCAGTTCAGACTGCTCATAAAGCAGTTAATTTACTGTCCTGAAACCGTTCACCGATAATTATTTCTATGCGTTGCATGTGAAGTGATAAACTAATATGTATACCCTTTGATAGTATTTGTCAAGGGTTAGGCAAATCAAGTTTGTTCTTAATGAAATATCCCAACCGAACATTCTCCAGGTAATATGAATTTAATTGTAGGAAAGAAACAAAACTGGGGAGTTTTCCTCATAAAATATTAAAAGCGATAATGTTCTTAAGATTGTGATTAACGTACTTATTTCACGAAATATAGGACCTCTTAAAATTTTCACTAGAATCATAAATATTCTAAACCGCGAATATATAAGCGATGTTATTAGTAAGACTAGTTGATAAATTATTAAATTATTAGTGATAGTATAAAATTGAATGAATCTTTATATACTGTAAGATGGTTTCCAAAATATTGTATATAAATTGTTCGCTTAGAATGGTGAGGGATTGAATAGGTTTAAAAAAATTTAAAATCCAGTCTCCAAATACCATAATATTATGTTATTGTGTCTTTATTTTGTTGTTGTTTTTGGGAGTTTTTGTACACTCATGTCAATGTCAAGTCATTAATTTTTTTCTTTTTGCCGGGGCTCTTAAGATCATATAACTTTTTCGCCTTAGAAGGGTATAGTTCAAAAATACCAAAAAAAAAAAAAAAAAAAATTCGGGAAAATACATATTCTAAAGAAGTATCAAGAATAAAATCCAAGCAAAATGTGAGCCTTTCGTTTTATTTTTTTTTTTATTCGAGGGGTTTAAAAAGCGCAAGTATAGAAAAGTGGTTCGAAAAGCCTTATAACACATCGTGAATTTTAAATCAAGTTTTGTAGGTTACGTTGGAAAAGAGATGACGTACAGATGATGTAGGAGAAGTAGAAGAAGATTGTATCTTCGTTCTTTTCTGATGATATGAAATATAATATTCTATATAAGTAGATATAGGCCTAAGCGAGAGTGGTTTCACTAATGGTGTCGATGTATATAGGAGCTTGTACCTTACTTAGGAAAAGAAGAAAAACCATATATGGCTTTTTTTTCCAGAATATTTATGAGTGATAAAACTGAAGTATATGAAGATAGATAGTGTGTGCGATGCTATCGCCTAAAATGGAAAAAGATATATTGTATAATACATATTATAAAAAATTTCGTATTTTTTTTTTTATCGTACTCTTACTTTACTTGAAAGTAGGATAGAATAGGTGGTATGTACACGTATTCTTAATGGACGTCGACCATTTAAAGGAAGAAAAAAACTGTTTGCATAAAGTTTTTAATACCATAAAAAGTAAAGGGAACAATCGTTTATTATTATTTTTATATCGCCTTCCATCTAATCTAATGGTGCTTAATCGTTCCTCTTGTTCGTTTTCCTATTCTAGTGAAAAGAAATGCGTTTTGGGTATTGTAAAAAAAAATAATGTTTTCTTTAAAAAGGTATCCCTAAGGTAAGGATGATAATAGCAATAATCCTTTAATAGGTTAATGTAAAATATTGCTATGTTGATAGCAACTATAAAGAATTGATTTTATGTATTAGGGATAGCTTAGAAAAAAAAAGCTTTATAATTTCAAGTCTATACATAATTTTAATGAATGATAATTGGATTAGTTTGCCTACTCTTGTATACATGTATTGTCAGTTAAGGACAATCTTCTTAACTACAAATTACATTTAACACAATATTAATTATACGAAATAAAGTGTACTCCAGGCATTAAAGTAACGACGGTATGCTTAATTGATCCAGACTATAAATCTTATATACATCTTTTATCTTTTCACTTCTGTTAGCAAATCAGATCTAGGAACATTCAAAATACTTTTAAAAACAATAATCAAGGCTGTTGTTTGTCATGAAAGTAATACCTTGTTTCGAATTAAAAAACGATTGGACCAGTTGGAGGTATTGCCGAGTGAAATGTAAGCTAGAACAAAGAGTTGAACCTTCATGGACGCTAATATATCGTAATATATACATTAATTATAGAAGATACAGAGAACGATCTACTCTCTAATCCAAATTTGGATATATTCCCATTAAATCCAGGTAGACTGAGCAACTAGATAATAGTCACTAGGAAATCTAGTCAAAATTTGGGTACAAATTTTTGACATCTAATTAGATTATTTAGTGCCAGTCTAGGGTAGTTATCTAGCTTCTAGTGGAAATATCCAGAGAATGAAAGATTTTTTATCTACAGGCTACACCGAAAATACAGACTCTTTTCAATCAATAGATTTTTCACAATGAAGTTATGAACTAGCTACAACAATTCAGTTTAACAATTGATTACGAATACTTTTCAGGATTACTAGAATACTCTGCTTGTATAACTAGACATTTTCTAGCTAGCTTTAGTGGATCGCCCATATAGAGAAACCTAATTTCTAGAAATATTATTACTAACTATACCTTTTCAATTGGTGCGTTGGGCGCCTATAGACTTTGACCCGCAATTAGACATGAAACGAGTTTATAACGCCAAAATTCCAATAACCAGGTATTTGCTACATTTCATGAGTACAATTTCAACTCATAGATATACCCCGGGTAGCCAGTTCTGGTAATAAATGGGGACGAATGAATAGATTACTCCGCTAGTATATTGCAATAATTAATTATTTCTTGGTTATCTAATTTTGCAGTAGAAATTCAAATATAGTTACACATAGACGTTCTACGATTTAGCTGTGTAAAGAAAAATGGTGGTATATTCTCGAAAACAAGAAAGTTGCTACTATTTTTATTAAAGAAAATAATGGAAATTTTAGCACACAATTGACAAAAAAAAACAATTATTATTATCATTTGTGATATTTCCAAAATTCTAGAAGGTTTCCATCTTGTATAACCGGAATGGAAACGGTATTGACGGTAACGGTAGTTCTACCGGTTTTGAAAGTGTTTGCGTTTGAACTGTGTTTTATATATATTGCGCTATATTTCTAGGAAAGATTCCACACCTATACTTCATAAAACAAAAGTCGGGAACTTTCCTTATAACCAGGATACATAATCTTTGGTAAAAGAAATTGTAATGTTTAAAAATTACGAAATAAAACGCCGCACAAATAATCACTGATATTTTGTTCTGACCTTTCCTGTAGCGAATTCTAGGAATACCGAATTCACATAAATAAAAAGTGTTATCCTTTTATAACATCGAACCAGAGAGGTAGCACGCAACGATATGGAGTAATAGTAAAGCGATTAAAGTACAGTTCGAATTCAGAATCCGCAAAGGTAGCATTAAGTTTTAAAGTCTAGTTTAGCACAGCGATTATTTGACGTGATTACTGGAAATAATATTTATCTATGTGATAATTTATATGAAATTATTTATTGATGAACAAATATTTTTAAGAGTAATTGTGAATGCAGAAATATTGTAAATAAAATGTATTCTAAATTATGTTTAATATCGAAGGGATAACGCTTAAAAATAGTTAATTATAAAAAAGTTAAGAAGCGATTTCAGGAAAAATTGTAGGTTTTAAAAAAACAAATAAAGAAAATAAATTAGTCACCGAAGTGTCTAGCTCAATTCTATTTTTGTTTCTATTTCATAAAGACTGATTTTTCTTTTAAAGAATAATATGAACCGAGTTATTGCCAAAAAAGGTGTGATGATATAGACTTACCACAGTATTATCTTTAATACGTTTAATTTTCGCAATACTTAATATTTTTGTTTAATTCTCTAGACAGATCTTTGATTTTAATTACAATAATTATTTTTTAATGATACTTCTAGATGACCCATGACACATCTTTTTTTTTCATAATGAACATTATTCATGTCATTCCAAAAGGTTCAAAAAATTACTATTTTGTTTATAATTTTCAAAATGGAATGTTTATTTTTAAAATTGTTTTTAATAAATTTTAAGGAATTTTTAGAATAACAAACGTTTTCCCTCCTTTTAAGTTTATGTGAAAAAGAAAACATGTCAAAATTACATGAAATTTATAAAATGTTCAAATGTAGATGGCCCTGTAAACAGTGTGAAGCAACAATTTGGGATTTCTTCACAATTTCATTTGATAATCAAAACAATAATGATACTTGAAATAGATACTTAAAATTGATCATTATTACGTAAATAAAGGTCATTATCAAGTTTTAATGACCGATTGGGCAATAATGAGCATTAAAATCGGAGATCTGTCTAGGATATAATAAAAATTTCGAAAATTTAATCATTTAAAAAAAATAAATTTCTGATAGTTTTCTTTCATTATATTTAAAATATTATTCTTTTTCTGAACCCTTTTCAATAAGTTGTCGTTTATATTTTAAAATATAATATTTTATCAGCTTTTTCTTTCTTTTTATTTTGTGGAAATTCTTTTAAAAATCATTATGATAATTATATCAGAAAACTGCCACTCTAAATTTAACGTTAGCTGATTTAAATTGATTAATGGAATGTAATTAGAGTGTCTGTAAAAGGATAATTTTGTTAAACTTTTATATTAGAAAGCTTTCTTCGACCAATTATTTAGAATAATTATTTTTTTTTTGTTGTTCTTCCTTTCATTTGGTGCTTCCTTTCCATCATCTTAATGTGATTATTATATATTACTATATATATATACTTTATTTCTTATAGATTCTATATATTCGGCATATATATTTTTTTTGTAGTGGATATAAAGCGTATAAAAAGCTCACGAGAAAACATTGCTACAACAGCTTAGACAAATGAAAAATAACAAAAGAAAAAAAGGAAAAGAAAAGAAAATTACATTAAAACAGAAATAAATAAAAATACAATTTTAAAATAAAATAAAAATTAAATAATTAAAATTTTCAAATTTTTGTGTGCATTTTTTTTAAATAGTTTTTTCTTCTTTTTTTCTTAAACGGTCATTTTCTTGGTATTAAACATATTTTTTTATATTATTAAATGAATTTTTTAATATTAAATATATTTATGTAACAAATAAAAAAATAAATATATAAATATATATATTATATATATGTATATATAAAACAACTACTCTAAATTAAATGTTTTTTTTTTAATATATAAAATTCACAATAACAATATCGAAAACGCCAACAAACAACAATTAACAAAATATTTATTTATATTTAAATATTAGCTGTTCACTTAAAGTTCAATATTTCCTTGAAAATGTAAATACCAAATTACCAAATTATTTGAATATTTTAAGGGCAGTTAAATTTAAAAAATTGAAATAATAATAAACTGGAAATGTATATGTGTTTGTGTATTTATTCATATATATACAATAGTTGATCAAACACCCAAGGTATAAACTTAGTTTTGAGACCTACTTATAATGAACCTAATTCTATCAAATCAGTTTATTGCATAATACTAAAGACACATTAGCAGCAATAACCTAGATTATCTCACGAATCTCGATTAAAAATCAAAAATGGAAGAAATTTTTTTAATTATTGAGAGTAGTTAATCGAGTATTTTAATTTTAATTATGAATAATTGAGAACTTTTCGCTCTTTACATCTGGTAAGAGCACTTACATTTATAGACGCCTTCAAAAAATAAAAAGTAAGAAGAAGCACTAGAACAAAATAACAGATTTGAATTTAGCGGCTTCAAATTTTTTGTATTTTGAAGGAAATTATTATTATTATTTTTTTTAATATAATGTTTTTAAATTCTTTCTTTAAGGTTTTAAATGTTTGCATATTCATTCTCATTTTTTTTTTACTTACAAAATTTTCTAACCACAAAAAAATGTATAGAAAGTTTTAAGAAATGTCAAAAAATAATTGAAAATGAATTTTAATCCTGAAAATCAGAATGTGTCGCATGATCTAGATTAAAAATAATCGACTGGATTAAAGCGTCTACGGTATAACTGATCATCTCACTCAAAAATTAATTTATATTTCTGGTCGTTTGTAGTTATTGTTTTGCTTGCGGAAGTTTATGGTGAACATTACTTTGGACGATTCAAAAATAATGATTTGTAAGGTGAGCAGTATCCTGGTCAGCTGAACAAAGATAAAGAATTGGAAGCATTATTGGATGAAACCTAATGAAAATTGCAATATGCAAAATTGATTTTACAATGTGCGTGGATGGGATGTTTTACTCTATCCGGTTGTTCACAAAACATTGTGCCATTTGATTATCACTTGTTTCGAATGATCGATAATGAAAAGACCTCTTTCAAACTTATGGTGATATAAAAAAGTTGCTCGATGAAGAAATTGCTTCAAAACAAGAGAATATTTTTAAATATGAAATCCATTGCTTTTTATTGGATTGAAAATGGCAGGTTACGTGTCGAAAAAAGACCATTTGCGGGAAGTTCTACTTTTTTGGTTTAACTTGAAGGAAAATGCAGTTGGAGCACATCGCCGATTGGAAAAAGTTTATGGCGATCAATCAATTCAACTTGTGAATTTTGGTTTAGACGATTCAAAAATGGTAATTTTGATGCGGTCGTTAAAGTGCATGGAAAACCGCCAAAGAAGTTTAAAGAGGAATAATTGCAGGAGTTATTGGACAAAGATTCATGTCAAACAAAGAACAACTCGCAAGAGCATTAAACGTTAGTCGGATGACGTTTCCAAACGTTTCCATGCCATGAGAAGACTTCAAAAGGAAAGAAAGTGAATGCATATAAATTGAAAGAAAGAGACATTGTGCGAAATGTTGCATGAAAGATTAAAAAAAAAATCATTTCTGCAACGAAGTGTTACTGGTAATTGGAATTGATTCTTTATGACAATCCAAAATGCATAAAATCTTGGTGAAATTCCACCGAACTATCTATATCGACTGCATAGCAAAATATCTATGGAAATAAGATTGTACTCTGCAGACCAGAATATTGTGCTCTACCATGAACTTTTGAAAACGGGTGAAACGATCGTTATAGAATATAACTGATCGAATTAAGTCGCACTTTATTGGAAAAGCGACCAGAATGGGCTCGTAGACACGGTTAAGTGATTTTGTGGTATGATACCGCTAGAAGACATTTTGGCTGGAAAATTCTAACCCACACCCACTGAATTCACCAAACATTGCTCCCTTCGATTACCATTTGTGTCCGACGATGCAATGTGGCCTTGCTGATATACACATGCTCAATTTTGAAGAAGTGCGAAATGGTTCGATGACTAGATTGCCTCGAAGAGCGAACCATTCTTTCAGCACGGAATTCGTACCCTGCTTCAGAGATGGACAAAAGTCATAGCGAATTGTGGAAAATATTTTGATTCAAATAAAATACAGTTTTCAATTGAAATAAACGTGCTGTTTTTGAAGAAAAATCCTATTTTTTTTATGGAAAAAGCACTCAGCTTAACGAATTGATTAAATTGGAACTTTTCTCCGAAAATGTTAAAAGGAAATGATTTAAAAAATATATATTTTTTTAGATATTAATGAATACATACGTATGTAAAAATCTCAAAAGCTTTGATTCAACCTGCGTAAAATATATTTGGTATTATGGCAAGTGTTTTTAGGATCTTATGGCTCTTATCATAAGATAAGCTGATCTGGTTTTTACCACGATTTTATTAACTTGCGTTCTTGTTTGTTTGTTTGTCTAGTACAAATCTTGCAATCGATTTTTAACTAACTTCCCGACTAGCTAGTCATTTGAAACTTTTAGAATAGCTTAGAACACGATGACAATGCATTCTTTTAATACTTTTAGCCATCTTTAATCCAAATTGAATTCATTTTCAGTAAATTTTGTTTTATATGGAAATTTAGTTCGGAAAAAATCCGCCAGATGCGAATTCAATGCTTGTATTTTTATAGAAAATTTAAAATCGTAGTATGTATATACAGAGTTCCTTTTATCTTGTAATAATTATCGTTGCTACTCCATTTGCCGTTCGTAAGATCACAATGGTTTCTGTGGCTGAGGTTTACAAAATATATTTCTTTTTTTAAGATGCTAACTTTCGGTGGCCTCTGACAATTGGGGTCTCTAAGCGCCTACGCGATGATCTGCTACTGTATATACATATAAATATATATGTAAATATAATTATGTCATGAAAAAAAACGAAATAAAAAGAAATTAAACATGAAATAAAATTACATTTGAGTAATATTTATATATATATATATATTCATATTTATTACATACATATATATATATATATAAATATAAATATGATTAAAATTTTTAACTACATAATAATAACAACATTCTAAATTCACGAACGACATTTGTACTTGACAACATTAAAATTGCCTGTACTTTGAATGTGATACAGCTTAAAATCTTGTTCATCGGCATTTAGTCTTTATTTAGGCTTTATGTGTTTCTTAATAAATTTTCTTGCTGAATTTTTCTGTTTTTCAAAATAGTAACTTTTTATTTTTTGCGAAATTCGCGAAATCCTTTTTTTTTAGTAGTCCCTTTCTATAAAAATTAAATCAAAAAAACTAAAAACTTAAAATAAATATCAACTTTTTGAGTGTTGTATGAAATTAAATTTTTAAATATTTGATTTGTTTAATTTAATATTAATTAAAAAAATTTTGGTTAAAAATTTTGTGTAAGAAAATAAATAAAGAAATGAAAAATTACATAAAACATTTTTAAGACGTTTACAATTTTGAAACAAATAATATAATTCAATAATATCTTGTAATCATAATAAGTATTAATATTTCTAGCAAAATATAGAAAATGAAGTTTATCCTTTTTCATATGGGTATTATATGATATTGTATTGTATTTTATTGGAGGGGCACGCACAGTTGAGGTTGTTAGCACGTAGGTCTTACAAAGGCTAGGTCTCTTCCCCGGTTCCATCGGTTAGTCGTTCTAATTAAGGTCAGGACCGTAGTTAGGTCCAAGTTAGCTAACCCCTTCTTACTCAGGGTGTACACACCCAATGTAGAGCAAGTCTTGTCCTAGAAAAGGTCGGGTACTCACACAAAAAAATTCTCTGCTTACGTATTTTCTTCCAGACAGGCTCCGTATATCCGACTCTCGACCAACCTTATTTTCCACATGTGTTCGTTTAAGGAGCAATGTCTTGTCACGATGCCCACAATAGTTCTAAGGGTTTTACGCTCGAGTCCCATTAACATTCTCGTCCTTCGGTAGTCCGGCCCAATCAGTATCATTTTAGCTTATATGGGTATTACTTAATGTTTCAGTCTAAGTAAACGTGATGAAATACAAAAGGAATTTCCGTGACCACTTTTTAAAAGTTCACAAACCTAATGTGCATCTAATATCACATATACAGCTTAGCGGGTTTCCTGTTCGATTGAAAATATCAAATACAATGACAACTCTATATTGTATATAAGTGAGGACTTGAAACTTAGTTTCAAAATAGCTTTTAAGAAGTGGTACGATCTATATATTACATTATCTTTGGTTTAACCACATGTAGTTTCTTGTGTATACATTTTTGGGACGATTGCAGGACTGCGAAGGCCGGTTTTTGTTAATAATATTTGTTTAAAAACATGTAAATACATCCAGACAGTATCATTTTAATGAATACTATTAATGAGATTGCATGTGCTGATATTCCAAATCAGAATCCAAGTTGGAAACTCTCTTTATTGTATGCTTTTTGATTTATCACAGTTGAAAAGCACATTTCAAGTTTTATGGTGAATTTTTGTCTTAGAAAGTTGTATCAGGTCAACATTACGCGTATTTTTTCACGTTTAAAAAGCGAAAATCGATTAGATTTCGAAAAGAATATATGACGTATACCTTAAAATCGTGAAAATTCATCTGTAAAAAACAAAAAACCATCGTTATCACATGCGCTAATTCCGAAAATGATTATGCACTACTTAGTAATACAGATTGCGGGTCCGCAAAGTTCGCGACTTCATTAATATTATTTGTAAATAAAATGCATATATTTACAGTCTTTCTTACAAACACCATTAAAGAGGTGGCATGCTTTGCAGAAATAAAATATAACCAAACATTTGACACAATTTGCGGGCACCATTTATTGTACTTTGTGCTAGTAGTAAATAATTTACTGACTTCACATTGAATTGGCGGGATTATATTTTATCATAAAGATAAAAAAATATTCTGATTTGGTTTTTATACAGGAATGATAAAGTAGAGAAGTAGAGAAGTAACTTTATATAGTTTTCCCAGTTTATAAGAAATTCCAGTTATGAGGAGAGCTGGAAATGTGCAAGAGTTGGATTGGCGCAGCATGGAGCTGGGTGTTCTAGACGAAAATAAATTTGAAGAAAAGAAGCCAAATATAATTTTGGTTTATTAGAGTCAAAGTAATCCCAAAATTTCGTTTTTGTATTAGAAATTGTTAAAAGGACCATGGGTGTTTAGTTTAAACCCGACAGCAAAATTGTTAATCAGTCTGCTGAATGTACTATATTGCAGCCGGTAACCTAATTGACTATTATAAGCATTATTTTGATAGAGTAGTATTGGTTCCAATTTGCTACAGTAAGCATACGGTAGTAGGTAAAAACTTCAATTTTCTGTTTGTAATTCCGATATATTTTGCTCGAAAATTAATCGCAAAAAAGAAATTTTACGAAACTATAATAAAAAAAAAAAAGATAAAATATTAAATACTTAAAATTTGTCATGAACTTTGCGAAAGCTGTTTTAATTTTCTGTGCTTTTTAACTAAAACGCTGCCGCGTTGATCCAATTTTTTTTAGGCTTTAAAGTTTTAACTAATTATTATCAAATAGAATTTTGAGTGTACGTGTGTAGTTTTTTATCGATTTTTTTTTTATATACGCGAAGCGTATCACATTTAAGCTAGGCTTAAAATATTTTGCGGTTAATTTTTGGTTTTTTTTTTTAAACAAAATTCTTACTTAGAAATTTTTAGGAACCGCAATCTCTCCTGTTTAAGAAGTTCTTATGGTTCTCATAAATGATTTTTTTTTATCTTTCCGTAGTTTCAAAATTTTCTCTTCTTTGACTGCTTTTTCTTTTCACGGATTCCTTCAATTTTCCTGAATTATATTCGATCTATATGTGTGTCTTTAAATCTGGACCACTAATTATTTAAACTATATTATATTCTTTTCTTTTTTTTTTTTATATAAATGAGGAACTTTTTTTTATATACACATAACAATACGTTTTAAAAGCGTATTCTTTTTAATTTGTAAATTATTAATAAATTTTTCTTTTCTTTTTTTTTGATATTCAAATAACAACTTTCCTTTTAGGCACACAAAATTTTCAAACAACAAAAACTTTTCTCAAGTTTATTTTATATAATAGTGTATCTTTTTTTCATAAAAAAAAAACACAATAAATGGATTTAGTGGTCTTTTTTATCTTAATCGGTTTGCCAAGTTGAAATTGTAGATATGTTGAATTAGTCCAACAAATTTAGTTTGTTTTCGTTGATTTTGATTTTCTTTAATTGAAATTATTTTTTATATCGAATTAATTGAAGTTCCTTTTGCATATCAAAGCATATTTTTTTTAAAATGTTGAATTTTTGCAGAAAATTAAAGGTTCTTTTTTTCTTCTGTTTGTTAGAAGTTTTCTTTTAAAACTTTCTTGTTATATATATATATATATTAATAAATTTGTCATTTATTTTGTGAAAAATTTAAAAATCATTTTCGTTAGCTTAAGATTTTTTTGTTCAGACAGCCATGGAAGTCTCAAGATGGCGAAACCACATCGTCATCGACCTCATGTTTATTGTTAAGTCTGTAATAGACATGATTAAGAGAACGAGAGAAAAAAAATTTGAAATAAATAAAAACTTTAAAAACAACTAATTTCAAAAATCAACAAAAAAAAAAACATATATTATATTTAGTTTTCAAAATAAGATTTTAAAAAATTTGAGGTCTTTTTTAAAGAATTTTTTAAAACTGGGTTTTTAGAACAACACTCACAAAGGAAAAAAACACACATTTATTAATTTATCGAGATCGATTTTTATTACTAAAAATAACAAAAAAAAATTTTTTTTTTTTGCGATATTTAACAACTTTTAATAATATATTCATTTCATTTTGTAACATGTTATAAAAATGAACTAAAAAAAAAATGTTCTACTTTCTAATTACACTACAAATTAAATTAAAGAAAAAAAAAAAAATTAAAAGAAAATTGTACAAAAGTAAATCTGAGATCAATCATAATAATTAATAAAGAAGAAAAAAAAAATTTTTTTTTTTGGTGTCAGGAGTGGGATTTTATTCTAAAAGGGTTGCAAAAATGTCCATGGATATGGAACTTAAAATTGAAAAAACGATATTTTATAATACGGACCTCGAATATATATATATTTATATCATAGAATATTTTTTCGGATGGTGGATATTAAAGGAGGAGGGAAAAATACCCATTCAAAAACAGTTTGCAGCTCTTATAATTGGGGCAAAATTTTCCGACTTTTCGGGTAAATTAGGGATGACGAAAATGGGAAAAAAACGAAAAAAGAATAAATTCTATCCTTCTATACGCTTTATTACCCAATAAGTGAGGCCTATTTTATATATATATATATGTATTAGTATAGTTTTTTCTTTCATATTTTTTTTTTGATTTGGAAATTTTTTAAAAGGAAATTGCTAACAACAACTTCAAAGTGAATTATTGATTTGGAAAAATTGCAAAACTCTTATGAAAATTACGGAACTCATTCTTATACAATACAAAAATTTCATCATCCCATATTCAACTCAATATTTATAATGTTGCTTTCGTTTAGTTACTTCAAATTTCTTGTTTTTTCTTTCGTCGGGACGAGAGTAATGTTGAATAATACAATTACAAAATATATTTTGTACGATATTTATACCTATTTATATAACGTTTATAATGAGACTGTGTACCGAATTCATGGCGGCACTGTTTGTCCTTTACGCTTTAATGATTTTTACGCATTATAAGCACTCAGTACAACCAGATAATGGACACAATTTTAAAAATGCCGCGAGCTATGGTAAAAGCTTTGTGTACGTATTTCTGTTTTTGTTTTTGTTTTTTTTTTGCTTTTCAAGATTTCATACAAATGTGGATGTGGATTTTTGTAAAGTGTTGTTTTTCTATAAATTTCTTATATTTTTGCTTTGTTTTTAAGGGGATATTATTTTCAGAAAATTTAAATTTAAATTCAAGGTACATAACTAATAAATGCAATTGAATACTAAATAGATGATAAAGTCATTTGTGAACTATACATTGATTTAATTTTAAATTTGAATTTGCATGGAAAACAGGAGACCAGAAGCTCTTCAAACGTTGGAAATTATGTCGAGAAATAAAACGGTTTTTCTGAAAATTGTTTACTTTGAATGGTTAAATTCTGTATGCGAGTACCCGCATTCGATAAGATATAGCGCCATTTACATTAAACGTCTATTAGAGACCGAAAAGCTGAAAAAATAATAGTGGAAAAAGAATGACGTATCTACAACGGATTCCACAGTTTTGGTTTTCAGATTATTTTAAAAATAGTCCGTCGTTGATCCGTCGCGATCTGTGTAGTCTAATAGAAAACTTATATATTTAAATTGTATATGCGTCGTGAATCCGTCGTGGATCCGTCATTCTGTTTCCACCTTAAGAAAAACCCATGATCGAAGTTCGAACTCAGTACGCTCGGTTACTGAACAACAGGCTTTCCAATAAAGGAGTAATTTCCACTTATCCAAGTAATTTAGATTCGTCAATATATTTTAATCTTACAGCACGATACTTTTTTACATAAATACTACAATCATGAACAGTAGTACAATTGATACAACTGTATATTTGTTATTTCCTTTTTGGTATTTGTGGATCAAATATCAGTTATGAAGCTGTTAGAGTATTTTCAGTTTTGACTTTCTGAATGACATAAAAGTTCTAATTTTCGCATTTTGAAAGGTATGATACAAAATCTTTATACGAGAAAAAGAGACCATATATATTTTGCAAAATGTGGAATTTTTTGCTGAAGATAGTTCCGACACAATTTTTACACACGCCATTTTCTAGCGTAGATGACGACCATAATTTCCCCATTTAAGTTAAGACTAAAATTTCATGGATCAATGCCTGAATTTCAGTAAGCAATTGAAGTTAGTACTTATTATTAGTGATAATTAATTCTACTTATTTTCAAGAGAAGTACTAGATCGTTGCTGTTCTTAAATATGTTAAGAATAAAAAATGAAAACCAATGAATAAACTATATTATGGCATTATTGGATAGCAAAAAAACATAGCTTTGATAAATATTTTCACTAAGTATATTAAAGACCATTAAATTATATATTTTCTATCTAAAGAAAAAAGCACAAACAAGTTGTTGTGGAAGTCTATAGATATAACTGAATTTTGGGGTTATCCATTGATTTATAACATACATAATTTCACAGTTCTTATGTTATCACCACTTGCAATGCACCATACATGACATGAATATCAAATGTGAAAGAAAAACTTTAAATTTTCTCGAAATATTATATTTTCCTGTAGATATATTAAAAAGGGAACATATACATAAGTATATACGCACAAGAACATACTCTCCTTTTATTCAGTGAACTATATTTAAATTACATATGAACAGGATACTACTGTTCAGTGCTCATGCATACGTATATGAACATTTGCTGCTTGAAAGATTTTTTAACAAACTATAATATATATGTATATATACGAAGGAAAACAGTATTTAAATTTTCTTCATTCCATCATATTTCACATTTTTTATATACAGAGCTATTAAATATGCTTCTTTGTGCATACGAGAGTATCGAGTTTCGTAAACGGCATTTCGTGAAATATAATAATTCATAGAGAGATACGACTATGATGATAGCCTAAAACGTTTTCTTGAAATATTAAAGACTAAAGTCATCGTAGATATAGATAAAAGAGAAAGTATCAAGGACGTAACGTGATTTCCTATTCTGACAATATAAATGATTGCTTTGGGACAGTGTCCCATAACATATTGTCAACAAAACAAAAAACAAAGGTGAGTGTAGTAAAATGTGCAAAAATCTATCAATAATAAATAATGATTTATTCATCTCTCATATACTATTTCTTTTTTTTTTCATATGAAAGGAATCCTGATACTTGTATATAGTGGTGGGCTTTAGTAGTTATCTGTCGTCCAAGAATTAAACATATGTTAGATCATATGTTTTTCTGAACTAAATTTACATTTTAACGAAAATAAATAGATTATACTTTGATTTTACTTTATCTTTAAGACAGTCTCGCATGAAAATATTCATAGTGTGAACTAGGGCATGGTCGATTAATTGGTTTTCGAGGAACTCAAAATTTTAAAGAAAAATTACTGCTTACGAAGAGAAGTAAATTATTATATGAAAGAAAAAGAAAAAGCGCAATATAAACAAAAGAGAAAATATTCTCTTAAAATATATATGATTCTTGAAAAATTTCATAAGAGCGCCATGCGTTACATAGATTTTGAATGTGTTTTGCAATGTGCTTTTTTGTACTTATTCTCGTTTTTTTCTCTTCCCAAATTTATTCTGTTTTGTTTCTCTTAAATGAAACAATTATTAAGTTTTCGTTTGATTATTCAAAATATTGGAATAATTCTGTTTACTCAAGTAATAAATTATTCAAACTATGCCCTAGTGTGAACCTGGAAATGTATGTCACTAACAATTTCAAATGAAAATATGAGTATTTAGTTATGAGAACCTTATTTCAAAACTGATAATTTAAAACTGGTCATTAAATCTTTAAAATATGTAATCCTTAAGCAATAAGAATTGCATTCTAAAAATGGTATTCACAAACTCGGTGAATTTAAAATCGTAAAATGTTATGGTGGGTTTATGTTTTTATAATTAAGGAATAATTGAAAATGAATTCAGTTTTTTGCTAAATAACTTACAAAGATTAGTCTAATTACCTTATTAATCATCATTCCAATTGTCTTTTGACTACCCTCTTCACCACCATTCCACAATTCAATTATTCGTTGACTTATCCTTAATAACCCTCTTGTTCTCCTTGATCACACTTTCAGGAGCATTTTCATTTAACCATTTCCTTGACCACCTTTTAGCTTCTCTTTATTAGGCTAAAGTTTGTGAAATGCCGAAATAGCTGATCAAGGAAAATATTTTTCATCATTGCAATTATAAAACCGATTGTAAAAAACAAAATACGTTATATACGTAAGATTTTTTATCAAAAATCTACAATTTTCCATATTTTAAGTTCTTAAAGAAATAATCTTTGAAATAGGTTAATTTTCCTTTGCAAAAGTATTTCCTTCATTATAATGATGAAGCTATAACTGAGGCCTTATGGAAAAGGGTAAATCGAACAGATGAACACAGTGTGAAATGGTCGAGTTGATTTTCCTCGTTTCTAGATACTGATAAGACTTTAATTTAAATCCTGGTCTCATTAATTTGCAATTACTTACATTTTTTTTTGCCTACGTTAATATAACTTCTCAACCTAACCATATTGAAATGTTTTTTTAAGGACTGTAACTCTCCGAACTTTTACATGAAGAACGCAACCCTGTAGTTGTACATATATCTTTTTTATATCTTTTTATATCTATTTATCAATATGACAGACGAAAACATCTTAATTTATACCATAAAATATATAACATAACGCTAATTAGAAAAATTAACTTCATAATGATTTTTTATCTATTTTCATAGAAGAAAAAAAGACAACTAAATCTTATGAATTCTAATATAAATAGGAAATAAATGAAGAAAAAAACATGTTAAACTTTCGTAAAGTATATTTCCCTCATTAATATATCAGTCTATTAAACTTTTATTCATATTCTTAGCAAATCTCAAAGTTAATATTTTCATTCACACAATTGCTTATGCATGAATGTATAAATTATGTGCTTTTCTTTTTTACATAGGTATTCGAGGTTCTTAAGGATTGTATTCAAGAGTTTTATGTTTAAATAGTACAATTTTATCTAATTTTTTTAGTTCAACTTTCTTTTCCTTCAGTAAATTTAGCTGTAAGTAAGAAATAAATATACGTACCCTAGCCAACAATAATCATAAAGTTGATATATCCTCGTTAAGGAACCATCTTGTTGTTATATATACAATATATAAATATAAATATATAAATCCCGTCCGTTCATCCATTTCTAAAAAAAATTAAGAACGTGCTCATAAAGAAGCCTTAGAGAAAAATATATAATATCTCCATGACCAGTTCCAATTCGAACTACCTCATCACCCCAGAAAAAAAGGAAAATTCTTTTACTTTTGTTTGTGTGGAACTTCTTTGCCACAAAGTAAAGAAAAAGAAACTCTGACAAGAGAGAAGAAATTAAAATTAATGATTATGATTTATCAAAGGCTAACTTGGTCTATTTGATAACAGTGTCTAAGAACCTCAAATCAAGAAACAAGTCATTTTTATTCAAACAACAATATGGTGAATATTCATAGCGTTTGATGTATAGTAACGAAGGTATCTATCTAGTTTTATTTGGATTTTATTATTTATTACTAAAAGAACCAGGATAATCAGAAGTACTTAATAGATTATCGCTTCGTAACTGCTATAAAGGGTGTTCCAACTAGAAGTGTACATTTAAATCTGGCAACATTTTCTTTCTATAAAAGATATACAGCTAATATTTGATATATGTCATAATCAAGTTTTAGTCATCTTTGTTTAACATACTTACTACATTTTCAACCTGATGGATAGAAGAGTTCTGTCCGAAAAGATTCGTGGAAGGTCAATATTTCTTCAACACATAAAAACAAAAGAGATTAATGAATAATTAAAACGGAAATACACTAG
The DNA here is from genome assembly GCA_963422695.1 of Xylophagus ater. NCBI lineage: Eukaryota > Metazoa > Arthropoda > Insecta > Diptera > Xylophagidae > Xylophagus > Xylophagus ater. The sequence goes on along the minus strand of OY730481.1, from coordinate 40,498,282 downwards.
TGGGTAAAACTTTTTCTGGAACTCCTCAAGTCCTACTCCACTTGGAGACTCGTTCATTTATTGCTTATGCTGGAGAGCAACATTTTGAACTGAGTGAAAAATTTTTATCTTAAAGATGCGTTAAAATATCTTCTTTCAAAATACGTATCCAACTTATATGTCAGCCAACTTAGTATTATCATAATCAATAGAAGATATAAAAAAAAAAGTATATGCTAAGAATAGAGCATGTTCATGGCGTAGTTAGTTAGATGAAAATTAATTTTGAATAACTCCAAAGAGACATTTTTTCTAAAATATTAGGCATGTCAATTACCCAGCAACTCAGCAACATTACCTCTTTAAGGAATGTAACACTATCGGATTTAAACTGTCGCTATAAGGAGACAGCAAGAAAGGTTCACTCCAGGGAAGGTTTTGTTAATAAGTAGCGCTTTTTCCAACATGAGAACCATTCTATCAGAAGTTGGGTTGGATCGGTCTTTCATGTTTTTAAATTACAGAGTATTGTAACGTTATTTATGGATCGATTTCAATGAGATTTGGTACGGGATACTTTTTGAATGAAAGAACAATATTGTCCAATAATCAATTGAATCCAATTGCAACTGACAAACATGTTACCCGATTTAAGTGAAATTTGGCGAGTTTGTTGGCTGTACGCAGCCATAGATATCTATTGTTTCTCGCAAGGGTACTAGTTTTGCAGAAAGAAGTTGTTTTTGGCTGAGGTGAATTTTCAAGAAAATTTTATGGAATCTTGTATCATGAATTAAATGATGAGGAGCCATTACCCAACACTATCAACCTGGACGAAAAAGATAAAACAGGATACCAAGAGGAAAACTCCGTTTTGTAGCAATTTTCTGAAAATACTGTACCGTATACAAAATTGAGTAACATTATATAAAGCAATGAAAAGGACTGGAAATGAATTTCTATAATTTTATAGTTCTTTTTAAATAGGTTTTTGGATAGTAAAGTGCTTTGAAGAAATGTAAAGAAGTTTCAAAAGTGGTTTCGCACTATAGCTTTTTTGATATGGAAATAGATTTTTTGCTTCAGGATTCACTTTAAATTGAAAGTGTGAAATTCGCAAAATATCAATAAAATAATTCAAAAATAGTACTTTAAATTGAAATTATCCAATAAATTTTAAGATTAAAATAAAAATTCTTATTCAATTTCATTAGAAATTGTTGAAAATAGTTATACAAATCCAATTTAATTTACACTTAATACTTTTCCCGGAGCTTTCAAAAGCATTGAAAATGAATTTGTTTATTATACTCAATTAATTTTTGTGAATTTCTTAAATTGAATTTTTGATGCTTTCGATTTATAGACTATTGAACATCATCAAAAGAAATATTTTCATCTACAACTAAAATGAAATTAATCACAAAATTTTCAAGGGAAAAAGAAAAGCTATATATATATATATATATATATATATATATATATATATAGTATTGTAGTAAAGTACTATGATAGAAACCTCATAAAAAAATGTTTAACCATAGAAATTCCAACTCAATTAATTTCTAAAGAACATAAACCACAAAAATTAAATTAAAATCTTGCCACAACATCATATTTGAATTTCATCACTCGCACCACTGCTAAATTTTAACGCAAAAGAATCTTGTGTCTCGGCACCAATTTAACCACCAACCAACCCTCATAAAATTTCACCTTTCATGGTTATACCTTTAACATTTTAGAAATATCAAAATCAAGGATAATATCGTCGTTCTTATTTGAAAAAGGAAAACTCAAGTTCAATTTCCTCTCTTAGAAAAACTAAGTCTTCAACAAAAGAATTTCACTTCAGTTGAAGGCGGTTTTTATTATATATATGTATATATATATTTTTTGGCAAAAGGTGAACAAGCGGAATGATATACGAATGAATCCTTCTAGTATTTCGAAACGATAAAATTTTTAGAAAGCGAATGATGAAGTTTCCCAAGTTGAACACAAAATCATAAGAATAAATGAATCCTTGACGATTTCTTGGATTATTTTTGCGCGTATTTTGAATATTATTACATACTTTTTTTTTTAAATATGGTATACTAATATTACACTACATAGCTCTTACCATTAATACCAACAATTTAGTGTTTCTTTCTTTATATTACTGGATACCAAAATTTACCAGATATTCTTCCTTCGTTTCGGAAATTACAATCATCTTTCATGTACGTAGTTTATTGCAAAAGTTCCGGGAATCGGATATTTTTAGTGTAACTAGAAAGCTGTCAACATCATTTTCGTAAAATCTGACATTTTCTAGATCAGAACACTTTGACAGAAAAAAGAAATGTGCATTAGTTTCGTTCTGATAGCGTTTCCAAGTTGGAAAGGTTTGAAAAAATTAATATAAATCGTGAACATTTTGGTACGATAATTTTTCACAATTTTCGGAGTAGGTTAACTCAAGTAGTGGGTATGGAATGGCTCGTTTTCAAACAATGAAACGCAAACAAATAACCAATTTATCGCTAGTATCAAGAATTTTGAAGGGGACGTGGGAGTTTCAGTAACGATTTTCGTGAACGCCAACCGCTGTCGTTCAAGAAAACATTGATTCTGTACATGAACTGATAATGATGGATCGACATGCAGCATATTGTGAGATTAAATTTTTTGTTCTTCTTTCTCCTATTTTGCTGAAACTTTTGCAGCAACCTATGTACAACCATCTTAAAATGGTATTCATAGAAATATCTTCTATCATAGGTTAATAAGAATGCTTTGAAATAAAATATATACTTACAAATAAGTTCACCTCAATAAATTCCCTTCATGATTTCATTTCCTTCCCACTTTTTTGATATATAGGTAGAAGCGTTCATACAGCTATCCAAAATTCTGTTCACAGTTTTCGGTATGAAATTTTAATTGGTATTTCCGTCAAAAGTTATTTTGACAGCTTCCCAATGACAATGCTATTGAATCAAAGAACATATCTTAGATGTACGTATACGAGAGTATATAACATATACAATGCTATTGGATATTGAAGTGCATAGGTGGTACTTTCTTCAAATCAAGAATATAGAATGAGTGAGAAACTTCATCAGAAAATACCATTTCAGATTATTCAGAATAATGGCACTTTCAGGTATAATACAGAGAATAATATGGAAAACTATGTTCTTATCAGAAAATTCCTTTGAAATCTTGTCTTCAATCTTAATATCTGATTTAGATTTCAATAGTATAGCTTTCAATATAAAATGGTGATGAGTTTTGTTTATTAATATATCTGTGTATGCCACAAGTCTCTGTGGATACTTTTTGGACTTTAATTTATTCTATGTCTAGTCAAGTCCTTTGACACATTTTAAATGAAGATACAACATAAATAGCATTTTTGAATTGGAACTAAATTAAAGCATAACTAGAAACGCTTCTATTGATTAGATCGCGAATGATCTGTTTTTGAAAAAAATAAACACGGGTACTATACATTTTATACGGGCTTATTTAAGGAATGTTATTATCGGGGATTATTTAAGCGACATTATTCTCCAATGACAATTTTATGTTCAAAAAGATATTTGCTGGAAAAAAGGCAAGAATTTTTAAGGTAATTGAAAGAAGGCTGAAGAAAATGCTAATAAATTATGGTAAATAATGGAAAATTTCCAGTATTTAGATCGTGTTTTTATCTTTTGGCGCTGTTATCTGTATAGAGTATTTAGTTAACTATCAAATAAGAATTTTATTGAGGTAATTAAGTTTTGAATGATCGTAACGAAAATTATCAGATGGTAATGATCATTCACGACACAAACAAACAATCATTACAAATCCAAGTCTAATAAGCGTCGTTAAGTTTTACCACATGTAATGCTATGTAAATTTTTGACACTATTAGAGAGCTGCAAAGCGCGGTTCCTTTTTAATAGTATATATTTGCAAAAAAGAATTTAGAATGATCGTGCTATAACTTAGGCCTTATATAGTTTTTAGTATTTATTTAAGAATTACCCTGTATGTTAAAATGGATATCAATAATACAGAAAGTACATTATTAAGAATGTGTACACAGTTGACCGACACTATAATTGCTGTACTACATCCACTTTCCATATCATTTTCATATCATCTCTAAATAGAAAATTTTGCCCTCCATTTAAGAACCTTTGATATTCTATAGAATATTGAGTATCTCTTTCTATACTTTCAATATATGTTTGAGTAACATGAAGTAGAAAAAAAATAAAACGATATGCTACACAATTTAAGTTAAACTTGTCTATTGGGGATTATTAACTCACAATTAGGTTGCGCATCGGATTATCTCACTAGAATATTATTAACATGCTTATATTCGAATATAAAAGGATTTATTATATGAGTTATTACACATATATTCATTTATGATGCAAGTATGATATAATTTTACTTGTATTTTCCTTTAGTTTCCCCTTAATGAGATAATTAAATTTCTCATTTAACGAAAGGATAATGAGAATAAGCTGATTTAATGAATAAATGCAATATAGATAAAATAACAGAACTGGGATGACTATTATGAAGAAACTTAAATCAATCGCGATATAACTACTTTTTTGAAATGGTGTAAGCTCATTTTGGATATTAGTAAGATGTTAGCTAACTACTATAATCTCTGTACTATATAAAAAGATTATCGAAAAGATTACGTTTTTAGTCACGTTTGATTTAATTACTTTCCTGGTGAAAGTGTGACAATATTTTATACTATGTATTTACAAATATATAAATAAAGAGAAGATGTGAATTCCACAAAAAAGCTTTTATTTAATATAAGTAAATTACATAAGGTCTTGTAGCGAGAACTTTCTAGCTATTAAAAGCTCGTATCATAAGATCTAATGTAGTTTACTTATGTTAAGCAAAAGCTTTTTAGAATTTGCTATATCTTTACTCAATTAATAATAATACTAATAAGACGGCTCAAATCGAGCCTAAAGGGGGAAATTAATTCAAAATACCATTGACAGGATGTTAGGAATTATATACGAGCTTCCTCAGTTCATACTTACTAAGGGGAAGTTAAAAACTTGTGCTCATTCCTCGCGTAGTCTGTCCGGTGGAAACTGATTTTAAATAAATCTACGGATCTCAACGAACGAGTTTTAGAATTTACGTGCATTTTTTTAAAAATACAGGAACCATCATTGGCCCCACTAAAAATTTGATGAACGAAGATCACATTTGCCATCTCACGAAGCTTTTCCAGAGAATGTAAAATAAAAAGTTTAGTATATCACTAAAGATATTAATAAGTAAAGATATGAAAAATTCAAAGAAGCTTTTATTTTACATGAATAAATTACATTAGGCCTTATGGTATGAGCTTAAGGCTCTCTCCATAGGAACTAATCTAATTATCTAGAGGTAAATAAAAGCTATTTTGCACTTTCTACATTTTATCTTTATTTATATCTTTGATATCATTATAAGGCGGCAGCAATGAATAATCATTCCAAGCTGGGTTTAGATCTTTGGTATTTTTCTTTAATCATAAACACTAAGAAATTTTCCGCAAGATCGTTGTAAGACGACTAGCTAGAACCGAATATCATATAACTCGTCAAGCTATTTGTCACTTGAAAATAATAAATTTTAGGTGACATCTATTTATGTTTAACCGTTTGAATTATCTGTAATCGCCTTATTTTGGAACCATCGATTTGAATTCAAAAATCAGCATTTATGAAACTGTGTATCGATTCCTTCTGATTTATATATGTGAACTTAGGGTAGCCAAGTTGTTTATGTCTCTATCACTGGCGGTACACTATTACCTGTGTTTTATTGCGAACTCTATCTGGTGGTATTTCACTTTCACAAAAAAAAACAATTTTTCCTAAATATGTTCTTAAAACTCTTAATTTCGAATGTTCGAACCACTGAAATTCTTTGATGGAATTGATTGGCTGCGTAACCAAAAAGAGTAATTTTTTTTTTTAGGTTAAAAAAATTACAAATTCTTTTTTTTTTAGACAAATATTCAAATTAAAACAAATAATATTTTGCAAGACGGCTATTTGAAGAATTGTTTTAACTAAATAAAACAAAAAGCAATGAAAATAATAGAAGAAACACTAACCAAAATCAGGTACGATTCATGATTCAAATCAATTAATTTTAAATATTCAAATAAAAGAAAAGGTTTGGTTTGCGCCATCTAACATCTGGTACTTAGTACATGTCTACTATCCATCTCTAATTCAGCGCCCAATATTATCCGGCGCTAAATAAGCGCCTATAAAATGTATGGTAGGCGCGGATAGTGTTCTCAAAAAACACAGTTATTATTGTCCTATAAGTTGGGAATGCTCCATGATCTGGAAAACTACCAACTAATAAGCTTAAAATGAATAAATAGTAATATTTCATGATTTTTCTGGAATATCAATTAATGAAATGTTCTTGAATTCACAAAAATCATTTGACCAATTGGATATTGTTAACATTTCTTAAAAGATATTTAAATACTGCAGTTGAAACGGTCTATGAAACAGAGGTTAGATCGAATGTCACATATGTATTTTGAAAGCGTTTTTGATAGAATTCTTTAAACTTTGAATCTATTCGCTATTATTGAAAATATTGATTTTCTTTTGTAGCAAATTGCGATTGTTTGATAAACAAATATATTTAGCAGTAATTGTAAATAAAAAGTGTTATTATTTTTGACATTGAACCGTTTTTTGTGATGATTGCAAAATAAAAATAATTCGCTAAAATGTTAGTTATTCGCACCTCTTTTACGAGAGAATGATGACTGAATATATTGATCGGTTTCGATAAAATTGTCTATAAAAATATATCGCCATGAAGGAATAACGTACTTAGTTCTTCTAGCGGGGAGATACAACAATTCTGCATAAGAAAGTTGGGTGGGTTTTCTCATTTGAATGAACATCAAAACAAATTGAGTTCAAATTTTGATAGACTTTTACTTCATAATAATTTGTCATAAAAGAAAATACAGATTTCTTTTTTGAATTCAAAATTCTTGTACATTGAATTGAAACAAACCGAGGTTAAAGTAAACTTAAATTTTTATGAATTAAAAGAAAATTTTCTTTTTGGTCTTGAGAAAATCAAAAAAAAAAAAAAATAAATATAAAAGGAAATTTTTTTTTTTTTTTTCGAAAAAAAAACAAACTTTTTCTTAACAACATCAACATTTAGGGGAAAATTTTCAATAATATATCTTTCATGTAATTCCACGAAAAACTTTCTAAATTGACATCTTTTATGCAGACTTTGATTTTTTTTTTTTTTTGCCAAAATCTACATTATTACATACATTCGGTTTTCTTCAGAGTTTTCCTTTTTTTTTTTGTAAGAGGCTTTGTTACACAAAACAATTTAAAAGTGTTTGTTATGCATTCTCATATATATATATATATTCATTTCTATACTTTATAGAGTGTATTTTTTTTTAGGAATCGGCCTCTTCTATACAATCGTGTCCCAACTTTCACTTGTATCCCGTGAAAAGCGAAAAGTTCTGTGAGTTTTTCCAAGTGAAATGCAAATAAAGACCGTGGAATTGTTATTATATATTATAAATATACATGTAGATATTTAAATGAAATTCTAATGGCGACTCACTCATTCACTACATAGGGGATGAAATGTTGGGATTCGTACAACCAAATTCGCCACCAAAAAAAAAAGGTATTCTGTTTATGTTGGATGTACTTATAGCCATATATAAATAAAACTTCATTCAATATAAACACATATATTTATATATGTATATTTTGATACTGCTTACAATGAACCAAAACAAAATTTCGTGGAAAATCCATTGACATACAGTAAATGGAAAGTGATTTTAGCATATAGACAGGCGTTTTGAGTGGGTGATCTTCATCATCATCATCATCATCATTTTCAACATCTCTGAATTTACCCAAAAAATAGAAGGAAAAAAATCGTTCGTCTTCCTCGTCTGAATGAAAGCCATTAAATGAATTAATATTTATTTAGGACTTAAATACTTCTCTCATGCAGGATTGAGTAATAAAATAAATGTCGTCATATTGTACCTATTCTGAGAGAAAATTTCAACATCCATTTTCTGTTTGTGTATTTTCTTCTGTCTTTCTTTTAAACAGAAAGGATGAAAATTATATAGTATAAAGATTTATTGCTAGATGCAATGTTGTTTGTTTGTTCATTGTCTACACATTTTAAAGATTTTAGATAAAGCTTATATATATATATTTCAGGGACGAGGTATACATATATTGAAAGTAATGAGTGCTTCCAAAATTCAAGTATAAAAATTCAATTTGCAAGCCTAGATATGACAACATCATGAATTTATTTGTTGCACTATATTCTTCTCCTAAATAAAACTAATCTTGTTTTTCTTTTCCTTTTTGTTAGAGCAAATTTGTTCTCTGCATTCTAAGATAAATTTGAATTCATTACTCCTTGTATAAAATGGTCGTTAAAAAATTAATAACAATTTTGTAGCAGAGAAGGTTCTTCGTAGCGAATTTTTAATTTCATGTTCGATTTCGGCATCCGATCGTAACTGGTAACTGGTACTGAACAAAAATAAAAAGGTTGAATTTATCAGCATTTTTTGATCTGAAACCATGGTCTGAGAAAATTCTATAATCTTTTCTCTATTAATCCCTACTTCCAGAATTTCATCTCCTCATCGATCCTAGCCGGATGCGATATACCGAGTCCGCCAATTGAAGTGTCCGTCTAATTCAAATCGCTGTCAAATGCAAACCACAAATCTTGCAATACTAAAATTTGACATGAATGTTGGTTGACATATTGTCTGTCAGTAGTAAAAATTATTTGTTGGTAAAAAGAGGTGTTCTTATTTTTTGGACCTTAAACGAAGTTCAATTTTTTTGCTTCATTTGATTGGAATGTCAAACATCGGAGGGATTTAAATCACACAAATTTGAGTGAAAAGTTTTTGTATCGTACCATTAAACGAGCCGATGAGACTGGGAGTATAAAACAATATAGCGGATGCCGATGATGCATTGTAACTACTCGAGAAAACGTAAATAAAGTGCGTAATCGGTTGTATCGCAATCCGGAGCGGAGTTCAGCCACAATAGCAAATTAACTGAACATAAGCGATTGAAGTGTTCGGCGAATCATGAAAAATAAGTTAAAGATAAAGCCGTTGAAAAAACAAAAGTGTCAAGAACTAATTGATGCTCAAAAAAGTTCGATTAGAAATATCAAAAGAATTACTTTTTACGCTCGCTCGTGGTGATTTACCAAATTTGGTATTTTCGGATGAGAAAACATTTCTCAACAAATAAAATGATCGTGTTTGCTTAAAAAGACGTCCCGATGATAATTCTGAGCATTTGAAAGTAACAAGAAAACAGGGTGCAGCACAGATGATGGTTTGTTCGAAGTTTATTTAGACAGCACAGTGGCCACAGTATTTACCAACTCGGAATCTGCTGGATTATTCCATTCGGGGAATTTTAGAAGCAGCGGCTTGCAAGAAAACGCACACAACTTTGGCCGGTTTAGAAAAGTTTTAAGCAATGACATCGCGCGAGCATCGTGTGCATTCAGCCATCAAAAACTCAGGCTTCATGCCTGAGACATGTATAGGTGTGTATCGATATATAATTCCCAGTGTTATAGACTCCCAATTGTTTCCAACGTATTTTTTAAGTAGTATATTCTAAAAGAAAACAACAAACCCTAAATTAATAATCTCGAAAAAAAACTTCTGTTTTTCGTACTAAATTTTAAGGTGAAAAAATAAATAATTCTTGTATTGACTTTAAGATACGTTTTATTTTTATTAAGTAAACCAATTCATGACAAAAGTATGTATATGTAAATGGCTTCCAAATGGAATATTTTTAAGGAAAAAAGAAAAACAAACTTTACTTCACCGGAAAACTATAAAATTGAAAATAGCTTTATTCGAATAAAATAAACTTATATTTGAATCATTTCGAATAGAATATAAAACTAAATGTAAGGAAAAATTATAAGAATTGAAAATACTTACTTTAAAATAGTACACTTATAGGTAAGTATGAAAAGCATACAGAAAACTAAAATCAGTGAGAAGCAATGGTTTGCTTTATTAGGTTTGCAGCATGGAGCTAATAGTAATATAATTTTAGATCTGTGAAGCTTCATAAGACCGTTTAAATAATATATATTCTTCATATAAAAATATATTATGACAATTTTTGAACCGAGTTTTGACTAGCTTGTGGCTATATATTGTATTGTACTGGAGGGGACCGCACATTTGCGGTCCTCCTAAAGTTACTTAAGAGGCTGGGTCTCTTGCTTGAATCGGTTTGTCCTTCTACTAAAGGTCAGCGTAGTAGTTTGGTCCAAATTGGCTAACGTCTAATTATTAAGAGTGTACACACCCAGTGTACGAAGCTTCGTTTTAGGAAAAGCCGAACATTCACGCAAAAAGTGTTCTGCAGAGTCAAAGCTAGTAGCATACCTCCACACTAATATTTAACTATGTTAAGACTGTATTTCTATAAGTCTGAATATAGAGTGATAATACAGTCCATTACGATCTATCAAGAAACAATGCTATAGTTTCTGTATGAGCCGTTTATTTTGAAAGTGACACTTTTTTTGATTTCGAGCTATGAGCAGTTTTGTAAAATAATTCCAATACAAATTGCACTACATAGTTCAAATATAATTCATTTTTTTGGTACTTTTGTGACAGACAACTGATTATTAAACTATTTAAAAAAAAAGCTACTATAACTATAATGCGCCTAACTAAAAATGCAGTAGATATTCTAAACGGCTTATATATCGAATATACCCTCCCTTTCCTTACATCATTTTTCCTGCAATAAAAAATAATAAGGATCATATGATACCTGAATATTTCAAATATGAAACAAATGTCTTAATTTATTTTTAAACTTTGACAAAAATATATAAACGATTAGATATATGAAATGGCGTACATGGAAGGACCGGCGTGCCTTTTGAGTCTCTCTATATCACCCAAGTAACATTTTCTTACAATATTTTATTTTTAAAGATTAAAAGCTATATTACAACTTAGTAGATAGAGTTACTACGATTTAGCAATTATTATTTTGTATTAATACTTTAAAGTACTTCAGTGGCACTTCAGAAGACACTTTTTGGATCATTGATGCTTTCTATATTTTGGAAAAGATGGTTCTGAACTTTAATACACATTTCGTGCGATCCGTTTAGTTATTTAAAATAAGATTTCATCGAAATGACTAATGGTTGGTTTATAAGTATCCTAAGAAAATAAGAACGTAAGAAAGTAAGAAGTTAAAATATGTGAAATCCATACAAGTGATTTATAAGTTTCGGTAAGAAAAGTAAGGATTTCGGTAGAAAGTTAAAGTAATTTTAACTTTCTACCGAAATCCTTACCATACCATTATGCCATTATAAATCAAGAATAAAGAAAGCTTTTATTTAGTTATAAAATAAGTGATTGGTTGATAAGGTGTCTGAATAGGCAGAAACCGATCCCAGTTTCTGTGCTACTATTGTTTTTTATTTTTGAAGTATTTTTATGAAAATAAGATATGTTCCCAGGCAAACAGCCTAAATGCTGGAAGTCAAAGTCTGGGCTTTAATATGTTTACTCTTTGGTATTTCGAAAATATTTGCTAATGTTTTACTTGTTAGAAAAATTTGTTATAAACTAATAAATATCTATGATATTTTACTATACGGTATTTAAAATTTAGTCATCGATGGTAACCATGTATGGTAATGGAAATAAAAAACTATATATCTAATATGAGAAAACTTTCTTTAACCCAATAATACAAAGAAATTGTAGAGAAGATGATCGTATTTAAGAAAACTTATATATTGTATATTTCTTATATCTTATTCGAATCTTTTACCTATGTGAATTTGTACGTTTTCCGTGTTTTAGTTGTTTTTCTTTTCGATTATTTCAGTAAAAAACTGAAAACCATGGAAAATTTTTCGCTCAAAAAAAAAAGTTGAATAGAAAAAAGTTTTTTATATAGTTTTATTTCTATAAATTTGAAAAGGAAAAGGAAATATTGGGAAATTGTGTTTTTTGAATTGTTCGAAGTTTGAGAATTGTATATTTAAAGATAAAATGCGAGAATATAATAGAGAGTAATGAATGTGGTCATGAATTTAAAATTTTTCTTTTCGGAAAACTAAAGTTGGTCTTTTTTTGGTGGTACCAATGCAATACCTTTTAACTTCTATACGAAGTATATAGTTACTAGAATCATGATCGAATACCAATCTCCACGTTTTATAAGATTCTAAATCGTTTCCAATCAGTTTTATCCAACGTCTGTCTGTTGTCTGTCTGTCGGTCTGTCTGTCGTATACAAGATTGCGGCCGTATTTGCTTATATATTTTCCTCATAATTTGCACTTAGGACAACTCACAAACGTATTACCAGATTTTTAGAGGGTAACGTGATTTGAACATACGTATAGAAGTTTAAATAGTGTTTTTGCACAATAGCTTGTTTCTATTCTATAATTCCCACGGATCGTGAAAATAACAACAATCTTCGATATGGATTTTGTTTGAATTGAAGAACTATGTCCTGTATTAAGAAAAATTTATATTTAAATCGCAGGGATATAAGTTAAGGGGTTAGGGTAGTCAGAATTTTCAAAAAATCAATTTTTGGTTTTTTGCATTTTCGTTAAGTATAATATCTTAAAATTATTCTCTGAAAATTTCAAGTTGATCCGATCATTAGTTTTTGAGTTATTCGACAAATAACAAAGAGAGCTCTGGCACTTCAAAGCGCTCGGTGTAAGTAATTTAATAAATCGTATTTCTGTACGTAAATCTAGTGTGAAACTTTAAACGCGTTTTTCTCAAAACTATGTTTTTTAAACTGGTGACAACTGTAACTCGAAAACCGCTCAGTAGATTTTAATGAAATTTATACAGCTTTTAGAATACATAATAAACTCGGGCCTGATTCGAAGGATTTTTTTTTTTTTCAAAAATTTCGATTTTTTTAGACCAATTTACTGTTGATTTTTTCCTAAAAATCTAGACAAAAATTTCCTGAGGCCGCCATTTTGTTAATTTTTGAAAAAAACAAAAATCCTTCGAATCAGGCCCAGGATTATCTATTTATAAAACTAATTTCTTTTATCCGATTGATTTTAGATGAATCTCCAAGGACTTATGATTGTCACCGCAAAGACCTTTTTTTGAAACTGGGTCAACACAGACAGCTATAACTTTGGAAATAAAATTTTTTTTTTTTTGAATTTTTCGTGACTTCAAGTCAAAACATTGTATAATAATGCCATATTACTACTTTTGTAAAATAACACGATTTAATAGCAAAAAAAAAGTACTGAAAATTCTCATTTTTTCGTGCCGCTGACTACCCCTAACCCCTTAAACCATTTTCTAGTTGCTGTGTATGAAGACAGACGAAAGGATGATTCAAAAATACAAGAACTTTTGTTTCCCTACACATTTGGGGACTCCTCCGAGTGCTATAAGCATTGAATTCATATTTTGCCCTATATAAAATATAATGTGCTGGCATAACACGTGGGCTGAAAAGTTCGTATGCTCTCACATAGATGGTGCCACTAAAAATAAATCGATACGATATCTCGAATCGACCATCTTTTTAATGATACGTGTCGAAATTTGACAACAATCGGACCATTGGTTCTCAAGTTACTGCTCTGAACGTCACGTAACTTTTGTTATTGAAAAAAAAATGGATGAAAAAGAATTTCGTGGGTTAATGAAACACTGTTTTTTGATAAAAAAAAATGCTGCTGATACCAAAAAGTGGCTTGATGAGATTTATCCGGACTCTGCGCCAGGCGAAGCAACCATTCGTAAGTGCTTTGCTCCGTACAGGCCATATGAGCACCGGAGACGATGAACGCAGTGGACGTCCAAAAGAGGTTGTTACGGACGAAAACATGAAAAAAATCCAGAAAATTATTTTGGATGACCGTAAAGTGAAGTTGATCTAGATAGCTGACACTCTAAAGATATCAAAGGAACGTGTTGGACATATCGTTCATGAATATTTAGGTGCGCGAAAGCTCTGTGCAAAGTGGGTGCTGCATTTCCAAAAATGGAACAAAAACACATGCAAATGCGATTTTCTCAACAACATTTGGCCTATTTTGAGGCTAAACCAAAATCGTACTACAAAACAGGTATCAAAATGTTAGAAAATCGCTGGAATAAATGTATCGCCCTCGAAGGCAACTATATTGAAGAATAAAATCGAATTTTGTAAAAAAATGTTTTTTTCTGTATTTGCATACGAACTTTTCAGTCCACGTGTTATGTATATACTCAAAATGCTTGCAGTAGAAAATCACCTTGGACTATTCAAAAATGCTGAAGATAATGTTTGATGTGATTCGAAACATGTCCGGAGCCGTGTTAAATATAGCAATAATAACTCATTTATAGCAGAAAAAATGTGTAAAAGATTTTCTTTTGGGACGAAATAATTTCCCAATAAAATTTTATGGACAAATTTTTAATAAAATTTACTTCCGCAACCTTTTAATTTTGATGACACACCTAGGCACTTTTCAGCCTTCTGTACAATACCATAAGTAAGAATATATAAAAATCAAAATATTATATTCATATTCCCGTGTCCACAATCAATTTTGTGCATTTTCTTCTCTTAATGATATGATACATGTAATTTTGAATGGGAATAAAAGATATTATTAACATTCGGACATGCATGTTTTGTGGAAATCTTGAGAAAGCTAAAAAATTAATATAAATCAGTGAAATGCTTTCTGTGTTATATCGAAACTTGTGTTATATGGAAACCGTATTTGTAGTTTTTCGAATCTCCTACAGATTCGAATATATATAAATTATAAGATTCAAAAATAGCTTACAAATATTATATAACGAATCGAATTTATGTCTACTTTACAATATGTGTATAATTGTTGTATACTACAATAGAATATAAGAAATATCAAATGTCAGATAAAGGTAGAAAAGCATAATGAAAAAAAATACAAAACTGATTCAAAATAGGAAATGGGTATAGAAGAGATTTATCAGTAAATATACGTATTTGTATAAAAGGCAAATCAAAAACAACATTTCCAATCAAAATTCCAATTAAAAGGGCAATTTGAATTTTCGAAAAAGAGTCAAGGGTTGGAAAATTATTTAAAATACAAATGATATGTATAAAAATATTGAACATGTATATATAACTTCGTAATATATAGATTTGCTTTACAAAATCTGTTTATATTGTGTGTATATGTGGATTTTAAATCCCTTAAATCCAATATATAGTATTATGTATATAGAAACATATTTAAATATAAACATTTCTAAACCAAGTTGATGATGTATTATGCAAGCAAACAAAAGTCAAATCAAACCACGAGATTTTTCGAAACCCTTTCACTTTGCTTAACTTACTGAATATATACATTTATATATATATATAGTCGTATACAATTTAACCCAAAAATATGTATTAAACATAAATTTTTAGATATTTAGAAATACATATATACATAAGTAAGACCCGAAAAATCCCCTCATTACCAGATCATTCTCGAAAGGACAGAAAAAGACTCGTTGAAAATCAAGATTAGTTAAAAGTATGAGAAATTTTGTAGCAATATGATATAACATAGTAGTATATATAGTAACAACTAGAAATAAGCAGAATTTCAATTTCGTCCTAAAGAAAAAGGAAGGAAAAGCATCAAATTAATTTTATTAAAAGAAACTATATAAGATATACGAGGTGATGGGAAGAACATCATTCATTTTTGTTGGAGAAACATCTTTCATTTGAAATATCATAACAAAATGGAATAAACTGGGAAAACCAAAAAGGAAGCTTTTCTTATGAACATGGGAATTTTGTTTTCTAAAAACAAATTCTGATTTCATAAAAATATACGTAAATTATATTAAATTTTCTTCATTAGAATAATTTTGTTTGATATGAATTTTATTAGAATAACGAAAACAAGTAGATGGAAAACAAAAACTGATTGAGAATAAAATTAAGATTTAGAAATATATTAAAACTATTATGCAGGGATCGAAACTTTTATGGAACTTTTTCAATAAATTTCATTTTAACAGTTTCAAAAGAGCTTTTTTGAACAACGTTCTCACAGTATGATAAATATGGAGGTTGCTAAAGTTTTAACCGACAAATATCCATCATTTTTCTATAATTAGTGTGAAAAGCAAAAATGACGGGGTATTGGGCTGATGATTGGGGTGATTGGGGATAGTTGGGAGTTGAAGGCTTTGGGGTATTGTACTTTGAAAGTCGGTAGTTTTTTGCGTGGATTGTGATAGTGTGTTGTATTGTACAGTGACGTATGCCATTAATTACAATTTAGTACAATTTTTCCCATATATTTCCTTTAATAAATGTGTTCAAAAATCTTTAATGATAAAAAAATATTTGTAAAAAATACTTCTGTAAAGACTTTTATTAAAAAGTTCCATGATAAGTTGGTTCTAAATCTTATAAAAACTCATAAAGCTCACAAATAAAAATTCAAGTGAAATAGTAGCTGTGTTTTTTGGAAAAAACAAGAGGGCTTATTTAAGGAATGTATAATATCGCTGTCTAATTTAACGCCAGTTATTTAGTGCATTCTATTGAAATATAGATGGCACAAATCGAAACTATTTTTTCAATGCAATATTTGAAATTAACAGAAAATTTGTTTGAAAAAAATACTTCAAAATATTATTGGTTTTAATTTTGACTAAAAAAAAAAAATTTTGAATTTCCTTAACCAAAAAAGATGATTGAAGTTGGTTACGTATTTTATCATAATATCTTAGTCGTACTAACATCCGAAATTAAAAGTTATAAGAACATAGATTAAAAAAATAGATTTTTTTGAAAAAGTGAAATAGTGGCCCATAGAATTCCCAAAAAAAAAACCACAGGAACTTGGTAATCAAAAAAGTTCCATAAAAGTCTTCACAAATGTGAAGTATCAATCATAGTTGCCAAATATTAGGTACAAATCCTGATTTCAATATAGAAAGTTGGTGTATCCTGATTTTAATGGTTTTTTGACTACTCTGTGAATATAAATTATGTATACATATATAAACCATAGACTACCTATGTGTCCAGGGCATATGGGCAGCTTGATATTTAGTGTTCTTTTTGTAGGTTAAATTGGGAAAGACTTCATCAAAAGTCTTTTAATGTGAAAGAAAGAGATGAATCTATATTTTGTAGGGATATTAACAAACAAGAAGAATTAGTTTAAAAAACAGTCGTTATCCAGAAATTTTTAGGGTCACACATTATTGAGTTGAGATCAATTTACCGGGGAGTGAAAGAAGTTATAGGTATTGAATATCGGAAGTTGTGAGGGTAATGAGAAAATCAGGAAAAACTGTGATTTTTCACTTGTACCATTCTTTCTTTCATTCTGATGATTGCGGTATAACTACAATATCATAAAATTAATATTCATGAAAATGTGAAATTATCGTTATTTCAAGTGGAGCTATCTTGATTAAGAAAACTGGACAAAAACTCAAAGATTAGTGGTGAACAGTGGGTGGATTTTTATGAAATGTGGAATACCTATTTTGAATAGGCCAATTTAAAAGATGAAACATGGCTCCACTTGATATGGAATGCGAGGAGCTAAAATAAATAAACATGTATCAATTCAGCCAATAATGAACGAATTTTCATGAAATATGGAATGTGTTTTTGTATTAGCTAACTGAAAAGATATGGGACTCGTGAAGGGTAAAAAACAGAAAAACGTCAATATTTGGTGAATACTAAGATGATTTCTTGAAATTTTTATTAAGCATTCTGAGTAAGTCAATATAAACAATAAATTACTACCCGATGTTCGGGTTGCTGGGCAGAAAGATAGAAAACCGTTTTTAACTCATTCAATAGCTAGCAAATATTTTCTGGTAAAAGGCATTTATTTTTCAATCGTCTTTCTAAAAATTACGCGAGGACAGTTGCATGCACCAGAACCAAAGTGTAACTATAATAAAGTCTGGAAACTTCCTATCCTTACCGTACCGCCGTTTTTCAAATTTTGCCTGTTCTTTCTCAAACAATTTTCTATTCACTGCTGACATAGATAGAACTAAAAATTTTACGTATTGGTGAAAGAGACACATTATTTTAAAAAACATCCCATTTCCCGCTTTTGGGTAATTTTAAAATGTAAACAATGAAACACAGGCAGAAATTAATATACAAATGCACATACACCAGAAAAAAAAATTGGCGCATATTTTTTTTCCTGGTATGTGTGGGAAATTTATAAGATTTGGTCCCATATTTTAGATTCCAAGGGTAATTCATAAGATTCCATCTGATTTTTAAGAACATTTCATTCTCTCTCTTGCTGATGGATTTTGCCTATGAAAAATATATATACTCTTGCGTATTCTTTCCCCCGTTTGCCACGTGGTTTTTCTGGCTACTTCGCTAGCTTTCCGGACTTTATTATTAATTACACTTTGACCAGAACGAAGTGTTCCATGTATACAGTCAAGAGACCTACTATACATTGAAGAGAGGGGAGACTTTCTCTTCGAAAATTCCAAAGATGAGCCTTTTTGCTTTCTAGACTTTTGAGAGACCAAAGTTTCCGTTCGTGTATCTTTAGTATTTTCAATAGGCTCATTACATGAAATACGAGTTAATGTATGATTTCAACTTGGTCTGCTTTATACATCCCACTTAAATATAAGCATAATTTATATATATATACTTGTTGATGACAAAATGTATATATGTGAAATGAACTATTTGAATTTTGTGTATTTATATATCTTCGTATTTAAAATAAATTTTTTTTTCAATTTTCCTTTTTCTTGCAATAAGAAGATAAAGTTCTAAATTTTCTATACATATTTTCTATTCGAGAAGAGAAAATTTCAGGTTTCTTTTTTTTTGTAAAACAAGGTAAAATTCTTAAACTTCTTTCACACGCTCATGCGTTTGAAAATATTGTATTAGGTGAAAGGAGAAGAAGAAAAAAAAAACAAGAAAAGAAGAAAATCCCAGATAAAGAAACAAAACAGTATTTCAATATAAGAGTATAATATTTAGCCGGAGGTTAGACTTACGTGGTTCTAAATTTCTACTTTTGTTTTTTTTTTTTTTTATATCGTGATTGAAACCTGAAGAAAATTTTAAACGAACCAACAAACAGAAATTTTCTTTTTTTGGAAATTTAATATGAAAAAGGATAGACCGAGAGGAAATACCTCATTTACAAAAAAAAAAAAAAAAGAAAAGAAAATTTTTTTTTCCTCTTGAAAGGTGTAAAATAAAGTCCTTTTGGGATATTACATCTTTCCTTAGGGTTTGCATAGAATTAAGGATGAAAATTACTTTGATTCTGTTACAAAATATATATATATTCGTGGATTTGATGAAAACAAAAAAAAAAAAAAAAGAAATATACATTTTCTGACGTATATATAAGTATGTATAAACTGTATGTCTAAAGTGAAAAGTGTATATAGAAGGAGAACATACATATATAGAAAGAAAGCTCTCAAAGGAATTTTGATTTAATAACCTTGTTCTCCCTGCAGGCTTATTTGTACAATTTCAATTAAAATGTTAACTGTAAGGATAATGATCGGTTGGAAAATCTTATTATAAATTTATACATGTATTTATGTATACAAAGTATGTATTCAAACCAACCAAATATATGTATAATTTGTTTTTAAATTTATTTTCATAATTGAAATAAAATTCTATTATGTAGATAGATGGATTTTTCATTTTTTAATTACAATTAAAATATTAAATGACAATTCGCGACAATAGTAGTATGAGTACGAAATAGTAGGAGTAGTATCGGCAACGTTCCCCCTAAGCTGGGCGCACGGGCGGCCGCCCAGGTATAAATTGACATTAGCCTAGTCATCCTTTTTATTCGCCCACAAGAAATATTGCAAAAACTTCATTTTTGCGAAAATAGTTTGAAAATTTGTCACCATGTTTATTGCGTAAACCCATAAATTTCATAAATACGCGTAGATTTTCACACAAGTCATGTTCATGGCTGCTGGATTGTTTCTTCGGAACTGTTTCTTAAATTTTGTCCCACTTTTTTTAAATTTAAAAGGGTTGCCCACATTGTACTTTATACCGCCCATGGATTTTAAAAATTAGAGGGTACGTTGAGTGTCGAGCCCAGCAAGTAAAATGGGCTAGCATCAATTTCATCATAGAAGACAAAATCTGGCAATACAAGTAGATAAGTGCGGTTTTGAATCTATAAATAAATTTAAATATCTAGAATATCCAAAATGTGCATAATGCAAAGAAATAAGACCTAGTTTGCTTTAAAATCATTACTAAAGTCAAGATCTCTTTCACATACTTTTTAAAGACAAAACAGAATATGACATATCGTGATATACTATATGGTAGTGAATTGAAAAGAAAAGCATATAGTAAGTTAAAATCGGCCTATAGCCGATTTTTTGATGCCCTATGGTAGAAATGGAACACAAAAACAGGCAAACTAACAATATTTCAAGGTTTTTTCTTCATAACTTTGTTTCGCCTTTTCAAAATTTTCTCTAATTTGCAAGTAACTGAGACCCTACCAGCACAAATCTAATCTGTAAATTTTATCCCAATTGGTGCATTAGTTTTTAAAGTACATCAAAAAAAACTTTTTGGACAGACTTATTTTCTCTTGGGATTATTTCTTTCTTCACTATCCGTTGACCGATTTTGCTCAAATTTAACACAGTATCGTCTATTTACGTATATAACAAACATAATTAATTTAAATAAAATTGATTGACAAATTTTCGAATGAAATCCGAAAAACCATATAAAAAAACCAAGAAAACTTTCTGGTCACCCTGGTTTTTACTTAATAACTTCCCCCCCCCCCCCCGATCAATTTTGCTGAAATGCAATACCAAACCCAGTTAAGGAATAAGTAACTAATACTCTAAATTTCATCAAAATCGGATAACGCATTTTTGAGTTATCTTGTCTACGGACGGACGGACGGACGGACATACATAAATCGATATAATTTTTGATTCCCTACACAACCATACCCTTGAAATTTTTCTACCATGATTATTTCTATGTGTTACATACTTAGTGACAAAACTAATATACCCTCTGGTAGTACTTACCATAGGGCATAAAAATTAAAGTATGCTACTTCGGTTTGATAGGAAAATTCTAACGGTCCTGTAAACGATCAAATAGTTTGTCAAATTTTACGTGTTTATCAAATTATTTGCTAGTATTCTGGGTTGTTTGTCGCGTTTGTCAAATAATATAAGTGTTTAACGTGTTTGATGGAAATCTTGATTGGCGGCGTGTTTCACAAACAGGTTTGATAGTGTGCGGTGGTGTTTGTCAAACAAGATCTCAGTCGTCACTTTATCTGCATTACCTATCTCCTTTTTTACTATATCAATCATTGTAAGGTCTTTGCACGATAAGTCATAAGAGACGAACGTCACGTCACGACAAGGAGAAAACCGAAACTACGGGCAAGTTTGATAAATTTGTTTGATCTTTGGTTTGATCGTTTGAGCTATTGAAGTTTGACCAACAAAATTCTCAAACAAATTTGATTGTTTACAGGAGCCCTAAGAGTTATATATGGATCAGTTCGTATATAATAAGAATTTAGAATCAGAGTAAATCACGAATTAAATGAACTCATAGACAATAAGAATTTAATTGGACACTGAAAATCTAGATGTTTAAGATGGCGGGGCCATAAGTAGGGCATGGATAAATCAAGAAATTCAATATCAACAAAAACCGAAGGGCAAGCACTCACTGAGGGGGCTAAAAACTAGATGGTTGGAGGATGAAGGGGAAGAGCTACTGATATACACAACTGAGGAATTATTTTAGTGTCCAAGCCTCTAATAGGGACGTAGTTACATAATGACAATGATATTTTGGGCAAAGAAGTTGCAGTTCTTTATTTTAAATTATTGTATGCATTTTAAAACGAATAAATTAAATTTAATTAAAAATGGACTTTACGTAATTTCGTTTAGTTCTATTAATTAAATGCATTGAGAACTCTTTAACGCTGACTAAAACTTGTAAGCATCAGTAGTTAGAATTATTTAAACTACTGAATGTGTGATGTGTAGCATAACGAAGCCAGTTTTGAACGTCTGTTTTGTATCACAGACGTTCAAAACTGGCTTCGTTGAGAATTTTTGTCACTTGAAACAAAGGAATTAGTATAGCCAAGTATCAAACTCCTTTCAATTACACTATCCAATCTGTACAATATTTACATATATTCTCTAAATTAAAACACTCCATTTTAGGTAGAATCGATATCTCAACGAGTAATAATTGATTTATAGTTTTTCTATTTTCTTATTACCTCTTTTCATTCTTCACGCTCTTTTTTTCTTATAGATTTAATACAATCCATGTCCTTTAATTTACGTAACTACTTTGAATCCTTTATAGATATATGATATATTACACTAAATAACCTGAGGCTGAAAGAAGATTCTTATACAAAAGAGGCGAACAAGTGAACCAACTAAGACATTATGATATTATGTCCTCTAGATGTTCGAATACATAGGATCATGTGTACAAGCTATATACATACTATACGTACATTAGATTAATAAAACTTGAAAATATATGGGAAAAGTTTAAAAGGACATATAAATAGTATCTAGAGGTCATATGATACCATTCATCCCGTTCCTTCTAATATATATATACATATATGATGTTCTTTCAGCATTTTAAAGATTTCTTTCTAATATCTAGTGAACCATTAAAAAGTTCAAAAAGAGAATTTTTCCCTTTTCTTGGTATTGAATATATTTTATATGTGACCCCCCACCCCCTTAAATGTTTTCCTTTTATTTATTTTTGGGTGTCCTTTTCTTAAATTTTAGTTTCTTTCTTGTCATTTTATTATAACATTCCTTCATCATAATAAGTAACATAAGAAGGGAATAAAGATGAAAAAGTTTAACCCGCTTTCTATTTTCAGATATATAGTACTATATACTAACGTTTATAAAAATTGCTTTTTCTTATTCTCAGTTCGATTCACTTCTCATATTTCAACAAAAATGAAAATTTCTTTCCCTATTTTTTTATACACGTAAGATTTTCAACAACACAATTCGAAACTTTTGCAATACGAATAAGTGTGTATGTGCAAATCAATGAGCTATGGGAAAACTTAGTCTATTAAAATAAATATCCAACGAGTTGACATCATTTTAGTTTCATATCAGACGTAGATAGAAAAAACAAAGGATTTACCATCTATTACATGAAATACATATAAATATGGAATTAGAAGAAGTCGACAGAAGTATTATAACTCGTACAACATTGGAATTGCATTTGGAACCGCAACTAGTAATATATTATATTGCATGAAAAGTCAAAATATCGAAGAGTTGAGAGTGGGTCGAAATTTGGTCATACGTTTATATGGTAAATAAAGAGGGTTGAAATATCGAGAGAAAATGAAGTCAAGAACACAAAAAATTAAAATTTTTTCCAATTAAATGAAAACATAGCCACCAAAACAGAGAAAATTCAGTCAATCCAATTTAAATTCGACCAGCGTCTACTAACGTGTGATTCAAACCTTACTTTTTTTTTCAATAGGGTTTTTTTGACAGATCACGCGTGACTAGTGTCATTCTGATTTGTCATTTTTGTTCAGTATTGTATGGCAATTCATCATGTCAAGACTTACATCTGAGCAACGTTTACAAATCGTTCAATTGTATTACGAAGAAAATCTGGAATTTTCAAGCCAAATTTTGTTCAGTGATGAGGCTCATTTCTGGCTTAATGGCAACGTTAATAAACAAAATTGCCGTATTCGGGATGATGAGCATCCACAAGAGTTTCAAGAGCTACCATTACATCCATTGAAAACAACAGTTTGGTGTGGTTTATGGGCCGGGGGCATCATCGGTCCGTATGTTTTCAAAAATGCGGCCGGCGGCCACGTTACCGTCAATGGTGAGCGCTATCGTGCCACGATAACGGACTTTTTGGTACCTGAAATTGAAGCCCGTGGTCTCGACAATATTCGGTTTCAACAAGACGGTGCTACGAGCCATACAGCCCGTGTTACAATGGATTTATTGCAAAATCATTTCGGTGAGCAATTAATTTCACAGTGAATTGGCCACCAAGATCGTGCGATATCACACTTTTGGACTTCTTTCTTTGGGGCTATGTAAAGTCAAAAGTCTTTGCCGATAAACCAGTGACAATTGAAGCATTGGAAGCGAACATTACACGTGTCATTCATGAGATTCTGGTCGAAATGCTTGAGAGAGTGATCGAAAATTGGACCGCCAGACTGGCCGAGCTGAAACGTAGTGCCGGCCAACATTTGAAGGAAATTATTTTCAAACATTAATTACCATACTATGTGCTTAAAGTTGATAATAAAGATTTGATATTTGCATTCAATTCTAAGTGTTTTATTTTTATTTTAAAAAAAAGGTAAAGAATGAATCACGCTATATATGCATTTCAACCCAGTCTTGAGCAAGTTAGACTTGTATATTGGGTATAGGTTGAACTCGTATAATACATATGTATTTTATTCTATATTCTAATTGATTATAAGAAACTCACCTGCTAAATTCAACTGACTTTCTTTAAAGGAATTGTTTTCACCATATATGGTATAGACTTACTGCCGTAGCGGAAAAACGAAATTGCAAATATTGGCATCGAATATTAGTC
The DNA here is from genome assembly GCA_963422695.1 of Xylophagus ater. Taxonomy (NCBI): domain Eukaryota; kingdom Metazoa; phylum Arthropoda; class Insecta; order Diptera; family Xylophagidae; genus Xylophagus; species Xylophagus ater. The sequence goes on along the minus strand of OY730481.1, from coordinate 40,473,485 downwards.
CGTCCGTTTATCGCTTTGTCTATCTATCTGATATTTATGATTTTGCTACGAGAATTTTTTCCAAAAAGAAAATGATTCCATCAGAAAATGATTGGTGTAGAGAATCCGAAATGACTACTTTCATATCGTTTTTTCTTTCCGATTAAAGAATGATTTTGGTCAATATTTGGTCAAGAAAAAACTCACACATCTATGCTTATGCTTATGCTTGTATTAAAATTTTATTAGAATATCTTAAAATTAAAGAAACTTACACTGAATTTAGAAGGGCTCTCATGAATTGCTTTTTTTTAACAGCTGAAACTAAAACATTGACTTTCGCGAATAGGCAGGGATATTCTAATACCCCATATATACTCAACCTATATGTTCTTCACATCCCGCTAAATTCACTAAATGACACGCTATTTTATATGTATTTGCATTTACTATATCGATCTAATTTATATTGCAAATTTCATCAAAATCGGAACCCGCCATTTTGAGCTATCTTTTATACGGACGGACATGAAAAAATCGATATATATTTTGATTTTCCACATAACTATACCATTTAAAATATTCTATAATGATAACTTCTATGCATTACAAATGTAGAGACAAAACCAATATACCCGCTGGTAGTACTTACCACAAGCGATAAATTTAGTTTAATTTGTTTTGTACATGTAATTTAAGTATTAAAGTTTACCAGCAGTTAAGATGCTTCGAGTTCATCTCCAGGTTCAGGCTTCAGCAATATTGCCACTTTTTTCCAGTTTCCTACAACTCAGACGTGGGATTGAGGTATCCGATGAAAAGTGCTTGACTCTTCTAATTAATTGAAGTTTACTTAGTATGCCTAAGTTTGTGTATGCGCTAAACTTTCGATGTGCCCATCAACGTTCCAGAAAGGAAGAGATCTAATATATGGGAGCCTGTATTGTTCCGAGTTCAAACCAGGCTACGGGCTTTGACAATATTCATATTTTTTTCCACTTCTTAATTTGAATTCACTGCTATGCTATGTTTTGGTAATTTCTTTTCTATTGTGACCAACATTTTCCGTATAATAGTGTTGAAAAGAAAACTTTAAGAATAATTTTTGAAACTAGATACAAAGTAAAATATGACAATGAAAATATAAAGTAAAGGGAGAGAAATAAAATAAAGATTAGACTCGATCAAAGACAAGAAAAAAATAAGAAAAGGCGAAAAATGTCTTCGATAGACAGATAGACAGAAGGCAAAGCAAAGTTCAAATAGAAAAGATCACTCAACTAAATTTTCTCTTCTTCGGATTGGACATCATATATGAAATAATAAAGTAATAGACAATATTTTAGATGTGTGTGTGTATATGGGTTGTCCTTTTTTAGATTTAGCAAACAGAAAAAGTAATAGCATAGTAGTTTTAAGTGTCCTTCTGAGGCTGATGGAAGGCAAGTATACACTAACATGTCTTACAATGTCTGCTGCGAATAAAAAGAAAATGTATCCAATATTCGCTTTTATGATGCTTCTCTTGTTTAATATTTCTTTTTTTTTTCTTTCCATTTTTGCTTTTATATTTATATAAATTGAAGCCATAAACAATGTAATCAGAAAAGTTTTATTCTTGTTTTTGATATCTTTCTTACATGTTCAGTATGTGTACGAATAATTTTCTTTTGGAATGGAGTGGAAAATTTCCCTTTTTTGTTGTTTTTTTTTTTTTTTGGTATATTTTCATTGTGATAAGTGAATTTATTTTGACATTTATATGAAACCGTACAAGATTTCAATTTTTAAAATCATCCCTTGTCAAAAGTTTAGTTGTATTTGCCCTTATGCCTTCCGGGTCGAAATATACATACTACTCAAATAAATTTTTTTTTTTTTCGATGCAACCAGCAAGCGAATACCTAAAGAACAAACCACAAAATTTTTAAACCAAAAAAAATTAGGCTATAGTGCAAAACCACGATAGGAACTTCTATACACAATGATCTATTTATAAGGATGTTCACTCTTTTCTATTAGAGATTTTATTGATCTGAAAAATATTATGAAGTCTTTCTATATGATATCCTGTTTTATTTTTTTCCTGATTCATAATATCCTTCATTCGATTCTTATTAAATCAATCCTGATACAGAACTTTCCAATTCAATGCTTGAAAACATAGTTTTTCCTTAATGATTTGTTCTATCCTTTTCGTCCCTTTTAATGTTTGTACGGTGATGCGCCTTAATCACATGAATCTTGATCAAAATTTTATGAAAATTGCTCGAAAATTTAATTCATCAAAAATCAACTACCAAGATCTTGACAAGAAGCAACAGACATCTCTTCCTATATACAGTCAACATTCTCGATAAATGTTATTAAAATCCGGTAATGTATTTGGGAGTGCAAATTATGAAACCACTTCAGGTCACTTAAGAAATGTGAAATTTTGGTCTAGCCGCTATTAGCAGTGGCAATCGAATTCGATTGACTTACGGGTACGGAAAATATGAAAATATCTTTTTGTACCAAATTTGATTGAAATTGGTTTAGAAATAACGATATTTTCCAATTTAAAAATACAAAAAAATCGGCAGCTATCCGAAGGCCACTCGAACCCAACTTCTGATAGAATGCATTACATGCCGTAAAAACTGCTTTTACTAATTTTTATTCAATTCGTTTAAAAAATGCTGCAGCAATCTTGCCTACATATTGCCGGACAGATAGACAGACATTGCGTAAGAGTACTTGGAAATGATTTAGAATCTTTGGAAACATGAAGATAATACTTTGTATAGAAGTTAGAAATTTATAAGTAAAATTTTTTTGAGAAAAGAAAAATCCAATCGCATTTAACAGTCATAAAAAGGAAAGTATATAAAAGAAAAACTTTTGGTGAAAATCTAACACACATATAAACATATAGGCGTGTGTATTATACGGAAAAGTTTTTATGTGAAAATAGACTAATGGAAAGTTAGGTTCCAATATAATGTACGAAAACTTTTCAAATAAATATTGATTAGGAAAATTACATTTTAGAATGTATTACGTTGTTTTTCTTTTTTTCTAGTTCTTTCCTTCTATACGTATATATGTAGTGGGAAATGTCGATAGATATGTAGATCAAAATTTACTTTAATAATATCATTATTATGTTTTTTTTTTTTTTCTTTGTGTAAGAAGAAGCCTTACTTATGTAATGAATACGAAGCAAAAAATGTAATGAAGTCAGTCACTAATTAAAATTTATTCATCAAAAAAGCTGCGCCCGTTGCGTCTCATTTTCTATAATATCAGTGACCTACTTAAAGTAGTATACATAGTACGTTTTTTTTCCCTGTTTAACTTGGCAATACAACTTGTAGGGCTAACGACGGATTAAATAGGCTTTGCAGTTATTATAGGAAATTAAAATGAAATTGGTATTTTGTAAATACTAACTAGATTTTAGTACTGGCGTTACGCGTAAATACGAATATGTAAAGGTTTACATAGCATGTCACTTATATCAACGATTTTCAAAATACAAATTGACGAAAGGATTAGTTCTAAAATAAACCATTTCATGGCAATGTCTGTAACTAGAAGAATTTTTAACCATGAAGCATTAATCAAAGTAAACAGAGACTGAGATATGTTTTAACAATTGAAAGCATGAAAATATCATATATTTTAGTCATCGGATGTGTAGCGAAACTTTAAAAAAAAAAAAAAAATCATTCTTAAGGGGAAAATCGAAGGTAAAATCCGTGAAGGTAGAAAAGAAATGCGAAGTGGCTGAAAACATCAGGCACAAGATATGTATGTGTCCAAATGATCCGGCACACTGAGTGTCCAAACATTTAACAATGTGATCGTAAACTGTAGTAGTATATACATATATGTATGTAAGTATAGCTAAAGAAGAGTCATACTTTCAAATATAATTTTTTTCTTTAAAAAATAACCGACTTAGGAATTATATACAACCGCAAGCATAACCTTAGATTACATCTGGACTTTGTGGGTCACAAAACTAACTCAGCCCTGGGCTATATTACACAATGATCAAAAGAGTTCTCTCACAAAAGCCATCTACGTAGCATTTATAAGGCCGATAGTGGAATGCGCCAGTCAGGCATGGTTCCCGCACCAGAAAGTGCATATCAATAGACTGGGGTCCATTCATCGCACTGACTGCTGAAAGAATGATCTCGATAAAGGAGCTGCATACAGAAAACGGCAATTCATTATTTTTGACCTTTTCCTATCAAAATGAAGCTGAAAAACGTTTATACGACTTGTATGTTATGTTAGATTACGTTTACATTATGTTTTGTGTTGATTATGATGCAACTTGGTTGACATGCCTTTTACACTTTTTCTATATCTTACCTATTTTAATATAGATTAATCCATTAAATAAATATTTTTATTCCCTATGGTAGGTACAACCAGAGAGTATATTAGTCTTGTCACGGAGCCGGGTAGAGAATCAAAAGTTCTATCGGTTTATGCATGTACGTCCGTCGGTCCGTCTATGTACAAGATAACTCAAAAACGCGTTATCCAATTCTAATCAAATTGAAAATGCCAGTTCTTTATTCCTTAACTCGGTTTGGTATTGTATTTAAGTATAATCGCCCAAGGTGAAACGAAGTTATAAATCGAAAAGCATGGTGACCAAAAACATTTTGTCGTTTTTCAATATGGTTTTTCGGTTTTAACTAGAAAGTTTGTGAAATTATTTCAATACCTTGACTATATAAATAGGCGATATTGTACTAAATTTCAATAAAATCGATACAAGGTTAATGAGAAAAGAAATAGTAGCAGGAGAAAATAAGCCTGCTCATAAAGTTTTTTGGATGTACTTTAAAAACTAACATATCGATTTGATTTAAATTTACATAATAGATTTACGCTATTAAGACTACCTGCGAATTAGAGTAAACTTGAAAAAGTAAAACCAATTCAACATGGTGGTTTGTTGTCGCATGAAATAAAAGGTTATATATATTCCTTACTAACCTTTAATAATGAATATCTAACCACTAACCACTAACCATTAACCATGCTACTTCCTTTCTTTATACCTTTCGTGGTTATAAATGAGGATTATACAAAGCGTTAGCGATCTCATTGCTTGATTTAAGCATATCTGATAGTTTCAAATTTGACTTGGAATTCATTGGAAAACTTTGTAAATACATTTCTAGGAAGTTAGAGTTTTTAATTTAATATATTGTAGTTTTTGGTCCTTTTTTGTAATACTCTTTATTCGGCCCCAAATCTTATACAAAACTTTCTTTAAAAAATTGTTTGAAAACTTGAAATTACTTCAACGTAATATCGTGTTCTATCACGGTCCTCATCACATGAATTATGGAATCAAATTTAATTTTAATATTGTTTTCGTTTTCGTTTTTTTTTTTTAATTAAAATCAGTTTTTAGTTTCGAAATTATTGAAACATAAACTTTTTTTTTTTGGTAAATGTTTATAATTTTATGTAAAGTAGACTACTTATGAAAAAGTCTTATAAAATCTTTCATATTATTAGTAATTAAATTCCAACGGATGATCCTTAATGTAATATTTCTTATATATTATATTAAGTTAAAATATTTCTATAGAATGTTTATGGATTAATATATTCGACAATATAAAAGTTATACTATAGATACTATATACGTATATATAGTGCATACCGAAAATAAATGTGCAGAACGAAAAGATATTTCGCCAAGAAATAATGAGGCAAAACGGCTTTAGAAACAATAACGGATAAGAGAGAAGAGCCATAAAACTCAACTATATTATATTAAAGCTTAGAGAAAATAACATATCCCTCCTAGCTAGAAGAAATGGATATACGAAATTATAACCTTATTATACATACATTATGTATATATATAAAGGTAGTACATAGATGAAATATATACATACATATATACAATAATAAAAACCAAAAATAGGATGAGTTCAAGAAATGATATGGACCACATTTAGGATACATTTTTGAAGTTAAGCGTGAAGTTTATTATATTTTCTCTTAACCTTAATTTTATACTTATATAGATATGTTCCGCATTTATTGTACTACAAACATTCATACATTGTCTTCAAGATTTCATACATACATACATATAACATATATCTTTAAGATATATGTTTGGTTCATAAAACTCGAACTTATAAATAAGTATATCCTACCTCTCTAGATAGTGAAACAGTGGTCCTTCTATATGTTAATGACCATTTGTAGCAATATTCTCCATATGAAAACTATTAAGTTTCTTTTTTTTTTCAAATTAGTTGAAAATGAAGCATTTGAAATGAGGACTTCTGTTTTCATAGTAACATATGTATTTTCTATAATATTGTATGTAATATATAGTATACGATTTTTGGACACATATAGTTGTATAGAAAATCATATAACTTTAAAAGATTTTATGGTAACTTATTTTAATGTTTTGTACTTTGTTTGTTATTTGTAATTACGTTTCAATTAGAACCAAGTTTATCGTTTCACATATAAATGTCATTTATTTAAGATGTTTTATCTAAACAAAAAAACATTTAAAGTTTTTCTTCGGTTAATGATCTTTTGTTATTTTGAGTAATTAGTATGTATGTTTTCCGATATGAAAATTAAGATAATATTGGCAACGCCAAAAAGTCATTACGTTGTTGATGAAGACAATAAACACATTCATCAAATCTAATCGAGGTTTAACAAACACAAGAGATTGCTTAGCATTTTAACATATCGAGATCAAACGTTAAAAGCTATTAGACAAAATTGGTGAATCGCAGAAATGTTGTGTTTCTTTACGATAACGTCAAACGTCAAAAATTAATATAAGTTTTTCTGTGAGATTTTGATTAGGGCATGGTTGACTGATTGGTTTCCGAGGTAAGTGATTAATTGATTAATTGTTGATTTTAAACTGATTAATTGGTTTCTACATATAATAGCCAACCGTCAAAATTTTGCTTGTAAACATAACAATTTAGAAAAATAAGTAAATTTTTATAAAAAAAAGCGTAATAAGGAAATACTCTCTTATAAATATATACATATGTATAGAATAATATTTCACATTTAATTTAAAAGTTATTCAACATTTTGACATTGTGACAGTTTTGCTGTCATAAATATTTATGCTAATAATATTCTGACTGAAATTATGACTACTGCGAAAATTCGTATTCTAGCGAACGGTCATAATTATGTCCAAAACATGAATTTAAAACAGTTTAAACTGTTATTATTCGAGCAAGTTGTTATGGTTATTTGAGAAATACTCTCGAAAATGTCTGTATAGGTTTGAAATTTTTCGGCCGCTGTAGTACACCCATACATTTGAATTCGAAAAAAGGATATGTTGTTAAAATGCTGGGTCTAAGTTTCAAGCAACTTTAAACAATTTTAATTTCTTGATCTAGTAACAGAATAGTATCAGTTTATTGTTCAGTTTATTTAGAAAATATGTTACATATATAAAATGTTTGCGTTTTCTTGACGATTTTTTATTATACTGAATATATGGTAAAAGAGTAGATATGTTAACTCTAAAAGCATTTTAAGCATCGTCAGTTTGACAAATTGATCGAAACTGGCCATTTCTATCTATTATAAAAAAAATTTTCTCCGCAAATCATTTATAAATTTTGTAGAAGACAGGAGCCCCCTAGTAGTAAAAAGATAAATTTTCTAAGATTATTTTTTATCTACTTCAGAGGAAATTTTTGATTTCGATCTTTCAACCATGAATGCCATCTATTTTTAAATCACCTAACTTATTTTAAATTTTCTAATATTTTTCTCTTATTTTTTACGAAATTAATTAATAAAAAGAAACGTAACAACTTCTGCCCTAACCAATATTAATCTAAGATACTAAACAAATCTAAAAAAGGATTATATTTTAGTAATTATGTAATTGTATAATTCGCTTCTTTTTTTTGTTTTTTTGGGGTGATTCTAAAGGAAGCATACCAATATATGTAAATGAAGGCAAAACAAAAAAAAAAGCCAACAAGCAAAAGAAAATTCATGAAATTGATTTCCTTTTCTTTTCTAGAAATGTAATTTGGAATTCAGTTTCTTCTGATTTCCGGGTAAATATTAACATAAGTATAGTATAGAAGAAGTCATGGTAGATAATAATGAAATTGAGATTTCTGAAGAAATTACAAAGTCACGTAAACCTTAAAAGTCATATCTTACAGAGTAAAAGAAGAAAAACAAAAGCGCCCATGCATCCCACTTTTCTAAGAAAAAAAAAGAAGGAAAAAAATGAAAGACAATAACAAGGATAAAGAATACTCACAACAATTTAATGTAATGCCTACAAAATATGAGAAAAGCAAAAGTACTTGACAAATAAAAGTTATTCCCGAATTTTTCGTTTTCGCTGCTTACAGATTTAAAATTCAAATCTCGAAGCGGAAATTATTTTCACTTCGACTGTGTGTGCGGCCCTCGAAAATGTTTGCATTCGCGTATTTTAAATCAACTTCAAATATTATTAGTTTTTTTTTCTTTTCTTCCTTTTTTTCGCTCTGAAATGGTTTTTGTTTTTGCTTTTCGTAAAATCTTTGAGCTTCCCCAAACCAAATCTGTATTTTTGTCTGTCACTCAATTTATCGTCCTTTATTTTAGAAGTTATTAAATCATAAAATTATTTCCTGGGCGACCATAAAATTAAGAATATTAAATATGTAATTTTTGCAACTTTTGCTGATATTTTGAATAGAAAATATATAGAACCTTAAAATCGGCCTATAGCCACTTTTTTGTAAACCTATGATAGGAATAGAACTCCTAGCTTACAAATCTATAGCTTGAGAAATTAACTCTAAGCAAAGTACAATCACAACCAATAATATATCAATAATTTTTCTTCATAACTTTGTATCTTCCTCTTCTTTGAATTTATTCCAATTTAACTTGGGTTCCAATAGCATAACTCTGTTCTGCAAATTTTACTCCAATCAGTGTATCAGTTTTTGAACTTAATTTAAAAAGCTGAAGAAAGAAAAACGGAAAAAATTTGGGATTAGCCTCATTTCTCCTTTATAACTTTCTTTCACCTCAGCTAATTTTGCTGAAATTCAATTACAAACAGAATTAAGGAATGGTCAACTTATATTCCAAATTACATTAAAATCGAGCAATGAGTTTTGGAGATTTCGTGCAGACGGACGATCAAACGGCTATGCATGCATTCTTTATATATCAAGTGCCTTAAATCCGTTTTCCGATGAACATTTCTATGCGTTATAAACGTATATAGTCATAAAACTTACATACTATATATACCCTCTGGTAGCATCATAGAGAAAATAAACATAGAATTTTTCGTGTATAAATGTTTGGCACTATTGTAGGGCTGCAAAGAATCTATATTGACATTACTGTTTGAGTCTTTTTTATAAATACTAATCCCACGATATCTTGCCTGAAGACTGAAAATCTAGGCCAGATGAGAATCCAAGTAGAGAAATTTAGTGTGTTGTATAGTTTTTGGTAGTAGCTACCATAGGGCATAAAAAAATTTTCAAATATTCCATAAAAAGCACTTACTTTCACACTTCTCAAAAAAAGGTTTCAATATCTAAAATTTGGGCATTAAAATAAAACTTGATAACACTTTTATAACAAAAACTCAATCACAAAAGAAATTATATTAATTAAGATGTACATATATTGATCTTAAGTCTACAGTAGAACATTTCACATTTTAATGTTAAGCGGCGTTGACACTACATGGATTGTTCGTGCGAATATCTTGTACGAATGAAATTTTATGTCACTAAATAATGCAAGTAATTCCTGGTGTCAAATTTTAAAAAAAAAACGGCAAAACCGATCAAGTCTCTCCATTATAATACAAAAAATTTAAAAACAGGTACGATTTTTATAATTTTCGTGTCTAATATTCTATAAAAACTTTTCTTCTTCCTAACATTTTAACACATGAGTTAGCTAAATCGGCGCCATTTTGAATAAAGCTTTTCGCTTGAGTATTTTGCCTGCTGTCTTAAATTTGTACATATTCGCACGAATAAATCACATACGCTCGTACGAGTCTTTTGCACGATGGGAATACTACTGAACAACAAAATATGAATTAGCGAAGCTAAGGAATTAAAAATTGCTCAAATTAAAGTAAACTAAGAACAATTCCATTGATTTTAGAACGTGGAAACTACATCATTAGTTATAAACTTCGGTTCGGAACATTTATTTCTTCCTGGTATTCGCATATTCGTATATCAATAAACGCTTGTGTTTATGCATGATTATGCACATGTCTATGCATTACGCATATATCGAATTCGAAACAAAAAATTAACACAGCAGGGATAAGAAGTTGGAATGGTTTATATTACTTGGCACGAGAATGATGTTTGGTAAGAGCAATGTGTACAACAAATTCGTGCAGTCTCAACGCTGCTTTAGTTAGACCATACAAAAAAAACTATATGAAATAAAAATTTTTTTATATGATTAAAGAACTTGAAAATATGAAAAGAAATCTTTTTCATAACGCGGTTTATACACCTTGAAGAATGCAAAGGCAATCTAGTTTAAATGCAAATTACAGTATATAGTGTTGATGGACTGGCGTTAGCCCGTACCTGGAGAAAAAAATGTTGTGGTGAAAAGTGGTAGAAACATTGAAAGAAAGAAAAGCGAACTGAAAAAAGCAATTTCCGCCCTTTTAAGAGAAAAACTTAATAAGCATTTTCAATTACCCTCCACTGATATCGTATTGAAATGCGTATTATATACAAACCTTGGCTGATGATAACAGAACAAGAGTAGATAGAAAAGAAGATAGAATGGGTAAGGAACTTAATGGGCGATAAATGGGTGCGGAATTTAAAAGATTTTCCATAATCAAGTTATGCTTGAATAATATTACTGAATGTATTTGCTTTGAATTCCCTGCAAAACTGGGATTTCTATTTCTCAAATAATAATACAATAAATAGATTTATTAAAGAAATCTATTTTTGAAAATAATCTTCAAAAAATGAATAAAACTTTTTGACATTGCTGAAATTAAATATAAGAGGACCCGATATGAACTAAGATGCTTAGCTCATTCATACTCAGTGTCAAAAAGTGTGGACATTTATTTTAACTTCGGTAAGGTCCAAAAGCTGAGACAGAATGTTTTTGTTTCGTTCCGCTTCGTTTCGGAATGGCCTGCTCCACTATACGTTTTCGTATATACATATATATGTATATACAGTATGTACATTTTGGCAAGTAATTACTAGCATTACACCTGTCTAACCCACATATCGACTTTCACGTTATTAAACTAGTTGATCCAAGCGTTGGTCATTTCTGTTGCTTGTTTTGAATACTAATTAAATAGCTAATTGAACGCCATTCTGACCAGCGCTTTTACTATAATTGTCATATTTGTTAATTTCACTGCAACTTTTTATGATTTCTTTATGTTAAATTATGATTTTTGTAAAACGATTTTCTGGTGTAATATTATGACGTTTATGTCAAAATGTCGCTTTTGTGATACACTCGTGAAATAGGTCAGAGCCCTGCAACTGGTTGAAATGATGCTAGATGTGTCGTATTTCAATATCTCCAAGGATGAGAAAATCGACAGAATTTATGGTAGGCACATGAGTATGAATAAAACATCTTGATTTTGTATATTTATACAAGTACTTGGGATGGTCCCACACAGAAGCCTGAGAAATGCCTAATTTTGCCGTTTAGGTCAAATGATTACGGAGATATGAAATAGGGAACTTATAGGCGCAAATAAAATTCTACAAAATTTATACTTCTTCAACTAGTTAGAAGGACGCGAGTTTAAGTCGTGTACATTTTAAACCCAAAAGGAGACAATTACATTGGTACTTGAATTGTGCTTAAAGTTTAGAAGATTTAAAAAAATTTTTTGCTATTACTTGTATAATACAAGTAAAAGTGAAATAAATTGCATTAGCCTTCGAATTATTTATATGAGAATAATTTTATAAAAGATTTCTTTTTGCCTTAGTTACATAGGTATACTCGAATAATATGCATCACAAAAAGAATCGTTTCCATAATTCTCTTCGAAAATCTTACAAAGTGTTCGTGCATCAACGATGAAATAAGATTTATTTAAATTGTTAACAAAATAGCATACCATAGTAATATAAATAATTGCAATTCAAAAATTTCGTGTAATGCATGTAATGAATAAGACTCAAGCTCAGTTAATTCACACTTCATTATATAAAATAATTTTGAATCTTACATAAGCTCCTGCAAATTTTATTACATTGCCAAGCTTTCATTTTTCTCATATTTATCTCACACTAAAAATGTATATTTATACAGCGTCTTAGGGATGTTCTCCTTGAGGAAGTATAGAAGAAAAAAGAAAAAACCATACATATGTATGGATGGGACTAGCAGTATTCCGTAGTTTTCTCGTAAACTTAAAGAATTGTATAGAATATAAGTATATTTTATTAAAGTGGAAGATATGAAGACCACCAGAAAGGCATCAAGTTAAGTATAGTTAGTATATAGTATAACTTTCTGTATGATATTATATATGAACGTGTTAAACACCTGTGCATGAGGTGTTAAGTGTACTGCTTTACAAAGTAAAAATGAAGAGTATAAATGAAGGAACCAATGGGATATTTTCTCCTTTTTTTTCGGGGGGTAGTTATTTTTTTTTTTTTTTTTTTGTCAGCCCTTGGATGTGACAATTTTTTTCGAAGGGTTTATACGTGAATATTACAGGCATTCATAAATATACAAGAGAAAAAAAAAAAAGAAAAAGTGTCGGCATTTTTATTAACTTCACAATTTTATAAGGAAATGAATATTAAATTTGCCTGTCTGACAGGTCTCATTTCGTCAAGGTAATATATACATATATATATATAGTATGTACAATTGATATATGTATATACTGTTCTTTTTTTTCTTTCTTAAGACTATGTTTTAATGTAAGACAATTTTCAAAAGAAAGAAAATAAGTTTAGTTACGATATAGGAATCAGTTATAGAACCTTTTCCATAAGAAAAAAAAAAAAAACAGAGGACAACATGTAAGCAAGATATATGTGATGTTACATTTTATTTCGTCAGTGAAATTAAAAATGATCACGTTAGAATTTATTTATTTAGTTTTCCCTTCTTTATTTTTTTTTTTGTTGCGGAGAAGGAATGTTGTGATGGGAACTTTTCATCGTCTAAATGGAATATTAACACATAATTTGAAAATCTGATATTTTCTCTGGGTTGCAGGTTGTAAGATGGAAAATTATTATATAAGATGATGATTTTTTATATTAGAATGGAAAAATATACGAACCTTTTATGATATATCCATGATTACATTAAAAATGGTTTAGATTTTTGTGATTCACTCAAATTGGTATTTTGTATTTGTATTAACATTGTACATCCACTTTTAAAGTGAATAGGTATAGAGAGAGATAGAATTTTTGGACTATACTTCTCTGAATAAAACTAATATTTACTTCGCTGATCACAAAAAGAAATATATTGAATCCGGCTCGAAGGACCAGATATATTATTAAAAGAATAAAACAACAATTTAAAATTTTAATTTATGCACTGTTTTAAAAATTTAGAATTATGAAAGCAAGGGTGGAATTCTATAAGGCTGCTATTATTTTGGTCATTTTGAAAGTGACGGCTTCAACATGAGGCTATTAATTAAAAAATCGTCTAAACATTGTTACAAAGTTAATAGTTCTCATCTCAAATTTATCAGCGATAAATTGTCATACGAAATGTATGAAAACGACAATAAATTGTTGATTCTCATTTTACAGAATTCCATTGAAGCTTACTGTCTAAATAATAGAAATTAAGTTTTGCTATCGGTTTTACTATCTTGCAGGAAATGTGTTTGTATTTTGCTCTTATTTTGTTTAGAGCAAAGCGTACATACTCTAATTGCATATGAATGGTCGCAGTGAACTTATTAGAGGAGATTTATTTATCTGTTTTGTTATAGTTAGTGTTTAGTTCTTAAACAAACTTGGAAATAGGGAATTTAATTCTGGAGAGAGATGCTAGAACCATTTCTGTATCAATAGATAGATGATATCTTCTTTTTGAAGAGAACTAAATGCACTGAAACATATCTCCACCCGGAACAATATTTTCGATAATTAATTGATATTATTAGATATGATTAGGCTTTCTGTCATTAAACTAACAAGATGGGTACTATACTTACTCATTTTGTATTTTCCAATATAAAAATTTAACGTTCTTTGGAAACTTTACGTATGGTATTACGGAAAATAGTAGCGTAGCTGTATTTTGTTATCGTTGTGAAATGTGATGTATCGTTACATCGTTGTATGATTTTAGCGCCAGGCAAGGATGTATCGAAATTAATATATTTCATTTTGGAAAAATATCATACAACGGCCTTTTTTATACATCACAAAATGTGCCTTTTAGCGCAGCGTTGTATGTTGTATCGTAAGTTTGACAGAAAAATGACGAATGAAAATATTTCGGAAATGGTATGTACTTATATTTATTATTGTATATTTGTATTAATAGTTTAATTAATTAATTTAGTTTAATTACTTTCAATTAAAAAAAATTTTTTTTGATTTGTTCCATCGTTTACTAAGAATCATTAACAAAATGTGAAATTAAATACAACACATTTTCCAGGTGCACTTCCAGTTCGTTGTTGTAACTTGCTTTACATTTATACAATTTTACCATCTAACAATGCAAATGGAATACCCATATTATATATTTATGGAAGTTATAGGCGACTTTGTACAGTAAAACAGTTTACTACCTGAATTTAATAGCTTTGAAGTGTATATTCATAGTCATTTTCAGACTACACCCTTTTGGAAATAAAATCGGGAAAAAACCTTTATTATTTCTGATGACAACACCAACAATCTTAGTTTTAATATGCAACAGAGCGAATGTTATAGACCTACTATGATATACTTGAAACCTTTTATACTTCAATAATGTTACTTTAACAAAATGTTATTTTGTATAAAATATCATAAAATATTGTAATAAATTTTCTTTATATATATATATTATATTAAATATGAGTTTTGAATACCACATAATATAAAAAAAAAAAACTTCGGAAATTACATTTTTCATTATTTTTTATATATTTTTTCTTTTCTACGAAATAAATATATTATGCGGTTTTAAAATTACATATTATGATATTTTTCACTTTTATATTTTATGTTTTATAAAATTCATGGCATAAAAAAAAAAGAAAATAATTTAAGAAATGTTTTAAAACATTATTATCTACAAGGTGTGGTTATAATATTCTAATAAAAATGAATTAGTAATCCTACGACATTGTTATTAAAAATATTGTATAGACCCGCTTTTGTACAATATTTTAATGGTACTTAAAAGAATGTGTATTCCAGTATTTAATATTTATTATTGTAAAATTGATGGATTTTCTTTGATATTTTATATATACTATATATTATATAACTCGATGTAGTTAACATTGAATTCTCATAATCATGAATATATTTTATAATTGAAATTCATAGAACAAGAAAACTTTAACTAACCATTTAGTAGTATCAAAATTATCTAATATGTGATATATTCTTATACAATACTGTATTGAACTTGTGTAGTGTATAAAGTCTCGCGTAGAGTAAGATAAATATTCGTCGATTCCTCTTTGCATGTGAATTCAGGCGAGACAGCGCATTACAATTCTCCGTTAAGTTACTTGTTGGATCCATTAAAAACTATTGCAGTTTCATAACATTTGGAAAGTCTCATATTTAGGGACTTGAATATTACTTCCAGTTAAATTTCCAATTTCACCGTGCTCAGTATAAAACTATAAACTAAACTATAAAAAATACCTCTATTTCATATAATCAAGTTAGTTAAGTTATTTAAGTTAGTTAAGTTAGTTAAGTTAGTTAAGTTAGTTAAGTTAGTTAAGTTAGTTAAGTTAGTTAAGTTAGTTAAGTTAGTTAAGTTAGTTAAGTTAGTTAAGTTAGTTAAGTTAGTTAAGTTAGTTAAGTTAGTTAAGTTAGTTAAGTTAGTTAAGTTAGTTAAGTTAGTTAAGTTAGTTAAGTTAGTTAAGTTAGTTAAGTTAGTTAAGTTAGTTAAGTTAGTTAAGTTAGTTAAGTTAGTTAAGTTAGTTAAGTTAGTTAAGTTAGTTAAGTTATTATATAGATAAGTGATATGTTCTTGGAGAGAAAGAAGAAGAAATTTCTAAAATTATTGGTATTGTTGTAAATATATTTAAATTTAATGAAAAAAACACAAATTTTCAAACTTTTTAAATCCATTTTTGACATTTCACAGTATTTCAATTCATTTTACGAGAGCGAAATAGATACAGATTAAGAATAGCAATTTGTGCATTTATGTAACTTTACTTACAGAATTCTCTGTATGTAAAAATAAGGTTACATAGACATACAATATGAGAATATTCCAGTAAGTTAGTTAAATTAGGTAAGTTTATGAAATTCGTTAAGTTAATTAAAGTAAGATAGTTGAGTAAGTTTATCCGTTTTTCTTCTCTTCTTTACAAACATTTTGTATATTATCTTTTATTATTCACTTTTAATTAGTTAGTTGAAGCTATTCTAAACCATGCATCTACATTATGTAAGGAATGAACTATTCACCAATACCCATAGACTTGTTTAAATCTGCCATTAATTCCTGCTGAATGTTTTGTCTAATAATGAACCACTTCTACGATTTTGCCATTATGATGTTCTTTGTGTAAAGCGAATAATAACTTATAACACGTGTAAGCAGTACTAAAAATATTTATTCTGAAGAACAAGAATAGATAACGTTTAGAAATTCAAATTGATAAATTCTACCTAATATCAGTAATAAACTATCGTAATATTTTCTATCTAAGATATTTAAGGTATAATTTGAAAGTTTAACTTCTATCATAAGAGCTGACATATATGTACTAAGTGTCTATTAGGTATTTCGATAAAAATGCAAAGAAAGATTTAGTTATTTTTGCAAAATCCCGCCAAATAACTCAATCAATTCTTTATAAAAGTAAATATAACCCTTTTTAATATATCTCTCGTCGTAATTGCATTTAACATGTGTAATAAAAATGTACACAATATGATCTCCGTCCTATATATTTATATGTATTATATAAAATAAGGAAGATTCTAAATTCTAGAATATTATACAAATGTATATAATTTTACAACTTTTTAGTCTTGTAAAATGTCAAAACCTTTTGTCTGCAATTGTATATATGAGAAAGACAGTAAATTATGACATTTAAATTGCCTTCCCCATGTATTAAGCTTTCATCATATCTGTTAAAAATATCATTCTTAGCAATTTATATTAGTATAGACTATAATATATGAATATAGTTATGGTACGTCCGGAATAGGAATGAGTATATACCATAACTATACACATGTGATAGAGTAATCGGGTTGAATAATTTCTCGTAATTTTCACTTCACTGCAACATGTCAATTTGAATAAAATCATAATTATTGTACGTTAGATAGAAAATACAATCATTTCCATATGTGACATATTTTGTATAAATAAATAAGAAGATATATTAAGTTATATTATTAAGATTAGTTTTATATCATTTTATTTAAACTAATGTAGAAAATTCAGTTTTAAGTTTTAAAATGCAATTAAAATCATTTTATTCTGTTCGTCAATTTTATTCCATTAATATAGGAGCAACAATTCTATAAATTCATAATGTTTCGTTCACTCCGGACTCAACGATTCAATTGGCGGATTCGTTGCAAATTAGTACTACTGATTACATGTAATTTATAGTATTCTAAACTTTCATTCATAAATTAAACAAATTTTCCCATATGAATGAAGAGTGAACGAATTTCGTTAAGTTCGTCTGCTTTACTGCAATACGATTGAGTGATGGAATTTTCATTCTTATTTCCATAATATGAAATTCTGAGTAGATAGATATTTATGTATGATAGATACTAAAAAAAAAATGGCTATAATTAATATGACGGGGGCTTCATATCCCAGTATATCTCCAGTATAACAATTAAATGAACGGGTCCTTCGGCCCACGAGTCTTGAAGAGGAATCGAACTCGAGAAATTGAATCCCAGAACGGTTTCGCATATTACAATTATAAATGATAAAATTCGTCGACATTTTCCAAAATTTCACACCTCTTCTGTGGGCTAAATATGTAGAACTGGATATATAAATAGAAAAATAATAATGAGAGGGTTAAAATAATAATCAGAAACCTCTTTACAATATGAGCAGGACTAATAAAATTTAACTACAAAACTACATGTATTCTACACATTGGAGAAAGCCCGTGTGACACATAGAACTCATATTTTCCGTTTTTATATCGGTCATTTTCCGTTCGAGTTTTTTATAAGACATTCTTAAAGAGGCTTTCCTAAAAGGCCTAACGATTCAAATAAAAGCTACGGAGAAAATAGAGGAAGGTTGTAAATTTAACATTTGCCTTCTGTTGAATTTAAATTTTAAGATAATTCGATTTTGTGGCTGTTTAACACCCAGTGTAAAACTAACCGTAATTGGAGAATATATAAAACCCTATTTAGGTACAAACAGCCAATGTGCAAATAAAGATTTGCCTAACGAAATTTCAAGGGAAAAAAACTACAAATTTCTTTCGCATCAGAGGTAATATATAGGGTGTCCCAAATAAAAGTGCAATATTTGATTTGCGTAACTGAAGTTTGCGTATATCTCGACGACTCATACCTCATTCGACGATCAATTTAATAAGAAATTAAATGCCATTCACCGTTTTCAAAAATATTCCTTTTTAGAATAGGAAACACAAGAATTCTCTTGTATGAAGGTATACGTATATGTCAGGTATTCTGGGCCCTACAGGTATGAATTATACCTCATTCGATAGGGAATTTAATAATTAATTAAATAAAGAATACTCCGAAAAAAACGCACAATTTGAATTTTGTGGAATTGTCTTTTTCACCAGAGTAGGCGGCCGAAACTTGATAAACTGTCAATAATAATGTCATTCCTTCGTGCAATGACTATTAATAGCAACAATGGTAGATGGCAGATGTGAAGATTTCAGTACTGTAAACTTAATGAATCAAAAATAGCACGACATTTAAATCTGCCGCTATTGTGGAGATACACGGTATAAATGCTGTATTTTTAATAATTAGAATAATATCTCATAATCACAGAATTTGACGGATGATGATGTCAAGTGTATATAACCATAATGTGTTAAGTTTTTTAAAATTTAACATAGTTCACTTTCATAAGTAAAAGCGCAAATACCGGTCATAATATTTTGTGTACTATAGTATGAAAGTCTGTCATGTTTATGTAATACTACCTAGTATGACTATATTATATGAACTCGAAAAGAAAAGATAATCTTTTCTGCAAGAAAACGAATATATTACATGCGAATAGAATCGTAAAATTTGGTTTTATGATCGAATTCTTTTAATGGAAACCAATGTTTTAGTTCTATCTTTTCGTTAGTACATGAATGCTTCATGATTTTTGCCATCATTACGACTGCGATTTTATCTTTTCAATGGTTGCACTATAATATCCTTTGCCAAAAAAAAGGAAGAAATTTAATAATATATATACTATATATATAAATTGATATAATGTTGGATGCTTATTCACAGTGCATTTGTTATGCATTGTATACAACCAAAAATAAATATATATATATAACAGTATGGATATAAAATTTGATAGCCTGTCAAAAGGAATCCATTTCTTGAACACAAATCTTAATGCTGTTTCTGTTTTAACACTGAATTTTCTCTTTTTATAAAATTGAAACGTTGACATTTCTTTAGTATATTCGTATATGTAGCAGCATTATTATTTTATATTGGAAAAGATGGAGTTTTTATTATGGCATCTGCACTTTCGGAAGTACAAGTATTTTTTTATGCAAAATGTGCTTTCGAACTTATTTTATTTGCTTCTCTGTTCGAAATAATCATATGAATATCTGATTTGAATAGAGTTGGGATATTTTTTTATTATTAAATTTTACATATTTTATTAAGTTTTAATAACGTCATTTTGTTTGGTGTTTTCTTTTATGTTCATAGCCTTTTTTACCTTGGATTTTTTTTTAATATCTATAGTATAAGTCTAATAAGACCATCCTGCAAGGCAAAATAAAAAGGACAATTTGAAGCATATCATTGTGTGAGACGTAGACTACATAACGAAGACTACATCATTATGGTATTACTGGGCAGATAGTTCTGAATAGAAAATTATATGCAGTCTGCAACATTTTCAACAATGGACAATAAGAGAATCAAAATGTCTGTTGTAAATTAAACTTTTCAAAAAAAAAAAAAACACATTCAAACTAAAAAAAAAAGTGTGTGTCAAGGAATAAATACACGATAGAAGTGAAATCGGCTGGATTTCAGCTTTGTGCCAAAAATCAAATTCATCATTTGATTAATATTTCTTTATTTCTCTTGGTTTATACCTCTTTGAGTTCAGTTTTTGAACGGTTCCTTCTGGTACACCCTATCAAATAGCGGTACGTGACCCATCCGGTATTTCCCCTTGCTCCTACACCTCCAAAACAAACTATCATGTCATTTTCTTGATACTTTAAGTCAAAAATTTGGCAAGCTAATACAATTATGCCTATATTTTATAATTTTCAATTATAGTTTTTGGAAATTTTGCTGGCCAATGGAACTTTGATTTTGACAGTTCTCACAAAGCTGCGTAAAATTAAATTAAAAAGAGTATTGTTGGCCGTTTGTTCTATTTTAACTCAAAAATGACTAAATTAATATTGGGTAGATTTCAGTAAAATCTAGATCGTATATTCTGCATGGACTAACTTAAAGGTTATAATGGCTTCGTTTTCTTCAGAATCTACTCCAGATCAGGGCAAAATTTTACATTGCACACAACAACAATTCTGCACTAGCTTTTACTTGAACCAAAAATTTATTCTCTATTCCCAATATTGAACATATACAATAGTTGTCTCTGTTTTGTGTTTTTTTATACTCGAAGCAGAACAATGTGGTGCTTTTAATATACCTTCACTTGGGAAATAGGAAGCGGTGGGACAAAAAACAAAACCCTCCCTAATTAGGTCAATATAAGGCAAATTTTCATGAAGTTTGAAAAAAATTTTATATTCTGGATAGACGAATTTAAAATATGGATTACACCTTCATTCGAAAGAAGACCGAAAGGGTTCGAAAAATAAAAAATAGTTTGCGGATTCTCATCTCTCTACTTATACTTAGGTCAATTATATTTTGGTTACTAACATCAAATAAGACCAATCTCACGAATCCCCAGGCAACTACAGCTTGAACAAAGCTGGGCACACGCAGGTAGTATTTTATAAAACTAAACTTTATCCTTTATCGAAATAGCCTATTCATAGAGGAAGACTTAAAACCTGGTAAAATGTTTTATAGTAAAAAGAGAAAAAAGAAAATCTGTTTTTTATATTTTCTGGGTATAAAAAAAAGAAAATTTTTTCCTTCATTAATTCATATAAAAATCATGATATTGCTACCAATTTAAAATAAAAATGTAATTCCAATGAGAATGCATCGTTTCCCATGAATGGAAAGAATATGTCATAAACTGGTCAGTTCTAAAATAAAAAGTTAAAAATGTTTTACAAAAAAATGTAAAGGATATGAAATATATGCCTCTATAGCCATATAAAAATGAAATAAAAAAAAATAAACATTTGAATATTGTCCTTAAATAAAAAGAATGCTTTTAATAACTGGTCATAAATCCTTTGACAATAATCTAAAAACATTCATATATGGTACATATATGTATATATGCTGGAGTATGTACTTTTCATTTTCGTAGTAATAAAAAGTGAATAAATAAACATACGAGGAAAGAAAAAACTCACATTACAAAATCATATATAAATATATAAAGAAAAAAGAAAAATATTCTTTCAAAAAGGATTACCAAGTCCACGAAAGGACAATACTGACTTGAATCAGACACGCACTGATGTCATAATTTTTATTTCATATATATTGTTCATTTTATTGGTTTCTAAATAAAATATGTAGAAATATTTGATTATTCATTTTATCCAAATATAAAAATCTACTTACTTTAATTGAGGCGGAAAAATAAAACTAGGTAATAATAATAAAAGTCTTTTCCATACATTATTATACTAAAAATTTGGTATTTATTTAGAATGAAAGAAAATCAACTAAATTATGTAACACCTTCTCAAATCCAATCAAAGTTTATTTACGCATTTCAAGAAATATGATCGTTCCTTCATTGAGTAATAAGTTAATAATACTTCATGTTTTTATGGATGGAATTTTGATTGAACTTAAGTTTTGTGACGGATTATGAAACGTATGTGGTCATATCAGTCTGACGTGGTTTCAACCAGTTAAAATAGGGAAGTATACGGTCTTTTAACAGGAACATAACAAATTTGTATCTTTATATGAACGCACCCTTAAACATTAGTAATGTTCTGTCAATGTCAAAACGTAGATTAAAGTCAAGATTTTCATCATGGTAAAGTTCACGAACGAGCAACACTTGGAAATTATTAAAAATTACTACCGAATTTCCGAGTCGGTGGTCGCAACTTTAAGAGCACTTACTCCAATTTTCAGCCGTAATAATCGTCCCACCAGACAGGCTGTGCGTGCTATAGTGGATAAATTCGAATCAACATTTTCACTATTGGATGTTCCAGTACCAACGAGACGTCGTACCGTTCGCAGCAATGAAAATATCGCAGCCGTAAGTGAATCAATTCAAAATGAGCCAAATCAGTCCATTTCACGTCGTTCTCAAGAATTGGCCGTATGTCAAACGTCATTGTGGCGTATTTTGCGAAAAGATCTTGGCTTACACTCTTACAAGATCAAATTGATTCAAGAACTGTAGCCACTTGACCATTTGAAACGCCGAAACTTTTCTTATTATGTCCTTAATGAAAGACCCTATAGAAGCAGGATCAGAATATAAGCCTAGAGATATACAGCTTCGGACAATTGAAGTGTCCGTCCAATTCAAATCGCTCTCTAATGTAAATCGCACATCTTGTAATGCTAAAATTGGGCATGAATGTTGCTTGACATATTGTCTGTCAGTAGTAAAAATTATTTGTTGACCAAAAATGCGTTCTTGAGTAGCAGCGAATTGCAAAAAACACATGACTTTGGCCGGTTTAGAAGAAGATTTGATCCGCGAATGGAACCGTTTAAGCATAGACATCGTGCGAGCATCGTGTGCATCGTCTAAAAAGAGATTGAAGCAGCTGGTTTAGGCAAAAGGGCGGTTACATACTATTCGAATAATTGTAACATTAACTATATATTATAAACTATCATTTCCATAAATTTTAATAAAACCGACCTTTAAACAAAAAAATTACAGACTTTTACACTTCGACACTTCAATTGGCGGACCCGGCATATCCAAACTATAGTTTTCAATGAAAAAATTGGTTAATTTTCAATGGCAAATAAATGTTGACGGAATTCCATGCGGCTCCTTGAAATTTGTTAAAAAGTGAGATACATGGAAAATTTACCCTAAGGTCAGAATAGATTATAATTCTGTATGTATTGTAAGTTTTCATACAATCATTTCAAAATTTTGACTTTTGAAAGCACTTCCAATCAAATCTGTTGCCAAATTTTTGTTACAATATACTAACTATATCTTATAGTAGAGGCAGACATAGGGTATTCATACCTTAGTATCGATACTACAGTATATCCTTGTACCATGGTATAAAAAGGGGTTGGCACACATCAAACATAGTATCTGTCTGACATTTGAAATTCTGCAATTTCAGCGAGAATATCGAAATTTCTTTTCGCTCCTCTTAAATCCTCTATATGATTCCTACAAAGATCTATAAATTTTGAAGTTTCATCCACCGATAAAATTTTGCGTTTTTTCTTTACTTTTTCGATTTTTTTAAAATAAAATTTTCAAAAAAAAAAATGTAAACATGTGTCAATTGCTCAGCTTACCTACAAAATTACATTCGCTATTTTCCGCTTCAATAAAAAGGCGCGACAATCACTAAAGAATAGATTACAGTGGCCGAAAAAATTAAGTAAAAAAGGGAATACCACGTACTTTTTCGAATTTAAATATCAGATTTATGGTACGTAGTTGAAATGTTATTCGGCTAGTATTCGACGACACACATATGGTATACGACATGGTATCCTTAAACTATGGTATGAATACCATATGTGTGCCTCTAGTATTAGAATTAGTTGGAACTCAAAATTTCCAATACTAAATTCAGTTAAAAGCTTTTTTCCTTTGTGATTAGGTTTACATATATTGAGATTTCCCTGAGCAAGTTATTTAGCTGTTAAACACCTCCATGTTTTCAGATTGCCTTTAAGTACTAACATAGTTAAACAATTATGTTTTTTAAATTTTATTGTATTTATTATATTTGGTTTTTCGTTCATGTCAAACCGCCCTTTACTAATTAGTATAATTTGTTTTGATAGAATTTATGATTTTGATCTATGCACGCGTTTTTTTTTCTATGAATATAATAATAATAATCTATGATAAACTTGTTTGTATTTAATATTATTATAATAATAATCTAAAACAATAATAATACTGAAATGTTATAATATTAAAATACATATTTTCGTTTAATAATAATATAGAGATGATGATCTCAATAAGACCATGTTAGTGTTTGTGAACAAAAACAGCCAACAGCCAACAGAAATAGTGAAAATATATGTATAGTATATAATATATGAAAAATTATAATAAGTACTAAACACCCTTAATTATCTGGATTTGGCACGCATTCACGTTTTACGTAATTACATAAAATTAAGTACAACGCTTAGATATTACATATATTTTTTCACTGGCAAGGTAAACATGATTTCAATATAATTGGGGTGAGATGTAAATAACTTGATGTGTATACCAAGTATGTACGTTCATATTTAGTGTAGTGTATGGGACGAACCGATACTAATTAGTGCACGTCATTCCTATCAAAAATTTGTTCGTTAGAATGAAATTTTCTTTGAGCAAACAACTAAATAATAAGCACAAATATGTAGTAACTTAACTATATACTGGTATTCTTATTAATATGAGAAAAGTTTTATTTTTCTTTCATATTAAATATAGGGAACACAAAAAAAAAATAAACAAGAAACAAGTATATTGTTTGTATTTCATATAGAAATACAAGTTGTGTCAAAAAGATCCCAATTTGCTAGTTACTGCCAGTGTTGTGGTTTTTTTTTAATGGTGTACTACTATCTAATGAACACCTGTAAAGTTCCGCGACGATCTGTCAATTAGTTTCATTTTGACAGTCATCCAAATCAAAAAAAATTATCCTTTTCATCAAATATGAAAAAATCCAGTATAAATCAGTGAATAGATTCTTGTTTTTGGACGGAGAAATGTGTGAGAAAATTACGAAAATTTATGGGTCCCTGCACCTTCGCCGATAACCATTAGATATTGATTTAATAAATTTCAACATAGGCGTTCGTACAAGGTTTTATAGCGAAAAAGATCTAAATTGACGCATTAGGGTGACCACTGAATAAATTGTATAAAAAGTTCCATGATAACGTATGGCACTATATTTCCAGGAAACATTCCACGACTTTTCTTGATACAAGAAAAGTCTGGAATTTTCCTGCAAAAACACAAAACACGGAACACATTATTAGTTCTAAAAAAAAAAAGATACTTTCACACTCTAGAACAAACAAATGATCACTTTGACGTTTCTTTCAAAGAAATTTCTTGACGTTTATCGCAACACGGTTCGATGAAGATTGAGAAGCTTCTCAAGTTGAAAAATGATGGGTATATAAGGAGAAACATCGTTGAAACACAAACAGTTGAAGTCTAAACTTCGTCCGAGATTGAATAAAAACAGTGAATTGAAACGTGATTATTTCGGAAAGCGATTACAACGGTGATTTGACTCTAACAGTAAGAAATAGTGATCAATTATTGGAAAAAGTGATTAATAGTGTTTTCCATTGTGAATAAACTGTGATAAATAATTTTGTAATAATTAAATTATTGATAGACAAATATTTTCAAGCCTAATTGTTAACGCAGAAATAATTATAAATAAAGTTTATGCACTAAATTCACATAAATAAAAGTGTTATCATTTTTATAACATCGAACCACCCAACAGTATTAATAGATCGAAACGTGAAATTGTAAATATTATTTGATTTGATGCTGAGAATTTCTTGATACACCTAGTAAGAAACAAAAGTTTGGATACGAAATTCTGTAAGAAGACTTTATTCACGCGCTCATATATGTACATAGTAGTTACGATAATGTAGTCGCGAGCTTCTGTTATCGTTCATTTCTTTTCCCCTCGTTATTTCAATATAGTAATTCTCTAACAGACAGTACTCGTAATTGTGCTTAAAATAATTCGAAAATTGCATGTTACACTATTCATTTATCCTTAAACTGTCTAATCCTTTTTCTATAATATATGGATTTATATATGTTTGAATAAAATGTAGAACTGATGATGACTAAAACTTTGTCAATTATATACATTCCTGTCACTAACCATCCGGATAAAATGGGTGGATGGGGAAAAAACATATAGAAGAGAAAATAAAGTGCATAGTTTAATGACGCCTAGATAGTGACAGACAGTATAATTCTAGATCATTGAGTTCTGATAGTCCACACGATATATTATAAATATATAAACACGACAAGCAGTATGCTATTGTAGACAAATTCATGCTAGCCATTGGTCAAATTAAAGATCGCAAAGATATTTATTTATTCAAAGAAAAGAAGGGAAACAAATTTAGGACATTAATAATAAATTTTATATATTTATTTTAAATGAAATGAAAAAAATTTTACTATAGGAAATTACTAACTCATTCCAAGATAAATTTTATTCTGAAGAACGCAATATTTCTTGACTTTATATATGATTTTATTAGAATTAGTAGAACTAAATATTGTCTACTTTGGTCGATCACCCTGTGCCATTTCTCTGACAGAACCATTATTCTGTCTCTATAGAACTTCTACGTATAGGTTTCTGGCAGAAAAGGCGAAAAAAATCTTTTTCACAGATTTCTTCAGTTCGAAAATAAATGGCAGTCAGGAATATTTGGTGGAAACATCAAAAGTTTCCAATCTAGCTCCCTCAATCTTTGACAAGTCACCAAACTTGGTTGTGGTCAACCATTATATTATGATGAAACACAACACTTTTGAGATTCCCAATTCTCAATGTTGTTTTTCGTCAAAGTAGTTTACAATTGATTTTAGGCACCGACATCTAGATTAATTATAATTACACAGTATAATATACAAATCGCTTGCATACTGCCTATATAAACTTCCTATATCAAGTATAAGCTACCACATTGGTTTCATATTATTTATATTGCCATGTACTATCCACTAAAGAAATATACTTCAATGGTTTATTATGCCTTCTTATTATTACTACAGTCCAACACCGATACCACCCTAGAGACGTTCAAGCATAGCCCAACCGCTATAACATCATAATGTACTAGACAGGAATGCGTTCAATGTGTGATTTATACATTTTCAAGGATTTTTATGATATCCAGATTTTATGGTCAACGGCAACTGTGTACTCAGGATTCTTCGAATACTTAAGCTTGTAAATTATGAAAATATTGAAGAAAACACTTGAATATTTGGATTCCATAGTCAAGACAGATGTAAATCATAATCCTTAATTGATTCATAAATAATAAACAACTTATTTTCGATTTTTCAGTCATATTATTGATATACGATATGAAAATCCTGTTAAAAAATTCAAACTAAAAATACTAACCTACTTGTCTTCTATTAAAATCATTAAACTTCACTTTAAACTTTTAGAAATAAAATATCCATTCGAATTAAAGATAAAATGAAACAGCAGAAACCTTCCAACTAAATTACTGCAAATTAATGATAAGAATAAATTGCCACTCAGTTGTTTATCAACTTTTATACTGGATAAAAGCTTCACAAACTTTTTCGCTATTGTGCCGAAAAAAAAAAAATAAAAATAAATAAAATACTATACGAGTATGTTTGATAATTTTCTTCCCTTTTTTTATATATCTTATGTTTTATTTGATATGTGAAAATTTGTGTGGGTGTGTGTGTGTGTAGAGTTTTTGATGGGTTTTTACTTCCCTTGTCTATCAAGAAAATTTCCTATCCTTCAGGCCTTTCAATTCATATCATTATATCCCAACATGCTTGGATTGAGCAGCACTAAGAAAAAACAAAAAAAAAAAAAAACGAAAGAAATAAAGTGTGTCTGTTATCAAAGACTTTTTTTTTCTTTCCTACAACATAACACTAGCTTAACGTTTTCTTGTTAAAAGAATGAGTTTGCAAAGCATGGAAAATATCTCTGACTTTGACTTCCACCAAAAATGAAAATCGATATAGCGGCGCAAATTACTGCAATTTTTCAGAAAGTGACAATCATTGACTTAAATTTGTCAAGTTGAGCAGGTTTTTAGTGTGAGAGGTGAGTGATTTTTTGATGAGAAAGCTTTAATAATAAATTGGATAAGTAAGGGCCACAGGATTGTAGGGTGATAGTATATATATATGTATGTATATATGTATATATAGATATTATATAAGCTCAATGTATCAGGTTAATGAGTTACAGATACAAACAGTTTTGTTTTTTTTTTTTCTTGGTGCTTTTATGCTGGAAAAGAAGATAAACTTTTTTCATGTCGTTGTTATTATGAAACAACTTACTTGGCATAATGATGAAGAAAAATAAGACTAGAAAAAGTAATTTAAGATCTTTATATAGTTCAATGAAAAAAAAAGTTTTTCGTTTTTTAAGCAGAAAATTTGTTAAAAAAAAATTTTTATACGATTAATTTTTTTTTTTATTTTGATTGAAAAACTTTGACTAGTATTATATTATTCGATAACGAGTAAAACATACATAGTATATCGTCTGCTCCTTCAGATTTGTTCTTTTTTTCATGTTTTCTTTCACGCCCTTTTAATATATTTTACATAGTTTAAATTACACATATTAGCTGGTATAGACAAAATAAAGAGCATGAATTTGCTCTATGATCGTATTTAGGAAAATATACAATAGTGCCTTATTACTCCAACTAAATTCAATTACCTAACAAGCAACCCGTGTCAGAGCAATCTACGCCATTAGATACCAAATCGAAACGTGAAATTATCACATGAAAATGCTTTTATGGAAGATATAGTGTAATGTATAAATCTTTCGTTTAGTAACATAAGGGAATGAATTTCGCTTGAAATTATAAAATAGAAAATATCGCGTGGTTGATATGAATTGTTACCAACTTCACACCGGTTTATCTTTCAAACCCCTAATGACAGCTCTGTCAAACTTCTTCTGATAACAGTTCAGTACATTCTTTCCAAACTACTGAAAGCATTTGTGTTTTTGTTTTATAAAGAAAATTTTAAAAGCCTCTCTAATTAGGTGCAAGATCTCAAACAGCTATTGTTAAGTAGCTCGAACATCTTAAAGTCGATGAAATGTTTGTGTATCGGACCATGACTTGTTATTAGCGTTACTAGCGGTGGTCCGAAAAATACAGCAATATCGCCAGAAATGATTCAGAAAGTGAAGGCCAGAATTGAATAAAATCCACCCGTTCTAGAGGGAAAGCTTAACTATTGAGATTGCAGAATGGAAAGGACATCCTAGCAGATTGTTTAACTGTCCAATCCTTTGATTGGATTCAGCAGTTGTATGTAAAAAGATGTTAAGGAGCCCAAGATCCATAATGAAATCTAGAACTACGGACGATCATAAACTTTATAATTGTTCTGTTATACTATTCAAAGAATTTTCTGCTGAATTTTTCAATAATTTAGCATTTTGTACATATTTACGAAAAAAATATTTTAAGAAAAGTTTTAGCTATTTCTTAGAATCAATTTATATTAGAATTTTGCTTTGATATATGTTTTAAGTTGGAACTTAAACAATTTAACATAAAATAATATCGAATTTCACATTTAATTTATTTCTTTCATCCACAATCATTATGAATATGAAATTTGATAAATTTTCGGTGAAATTTACTTCAAATCAAATTTAATTGAAAGAAGTAAAATATCGATGAAAGTAAATAAAGTATGTACATATTTGAATTTCAAAGTAATCAATTTCATTTCATAAATTGAACTAATTACATGAAATGAACGTAAATGATTAAGAAACACATAGAAAATTTAAATCGATCCAGTACTGAGAAAGCTGCGATATTTTTTAAACTTAACTTAACTTAACATAATCAATTCTCTGATATTTTTTTGGTACTATTTGGTAATGAAGAAATTATATAGTATAGTATTGTTTAAATATATCCTTATCGGGAAAATAAGACCAATTAAGGATTAAAGAGTTCTTAAATCTTTGCATTAATTCTGGTAAAAAGATGAATGCAATATGATATAATCTAAAACGATTTTTTTATACAATTTTAGCCTCTTTTAATATTTTGTGCAATAGTGTAGTAAATGAAAAATAAATAATTGTGAAGATCAAATATTAAACGTCTCTTTTTCTAAATCAATGGGAGCCACTCATCACTGCATATGTAATAATATGACTTCTTCTCTAGTCAACTGCCTGATTTTATTAATACTCGTACTAAGTTATAACTAATAAATAACTAACTATCCTCAAGTGTCTTACATACTTTACTTTACAACATCTAAACAGCAATATATGTATACTCTATCTCCGATCAAAACGTGATACAAATTTTCACACTTATTAATATACAATTGATTCCAATTCAATTATCTTTATCTAATGTTATTTTCCATGAATGTATCATAAGTGTATCATGCCGGCTGCGCCATATAATAATAAAACTTGTTATTTGATGGTGGATCTTCATTAATATTACCTTCTTACTTATAACTTAACCGGAGTCTAGTGTAGATTCCCGGACTCAACAACAACTATAAATATTTGTCATTTATTTATAATTTTTTTTGTTATTACTAGTGATTTAATGTATGCTGACTGCGTTCCGCTCCGTTCGGCAGCTCGACTTAATAATTTATACAGACTGGCTGCAAATATATGACAATAATTTTGTTGGTGGGTCAGGGAATCTACATCAGATCCCTTAATTGTCCTACAATGGATTACATAATTATAAACTTTCGACTATATAATTACAGCATACGTTCATTTGCCATTAAATTAATTCTGAATATTATTTAAGCTAGATATTTTGTTCAACGCCTTAAAGATTTTAAAGAAAAATATGGATAATAAAAAGCTTGATATATTTACAATTTCCTTGTGAAAAAGAAAACGCAACAAATTAATTTAATAATTAGATATAGGTGTACTATAGAAGAGAGCGATGCCTGAAATAAACAATATTTAAATAATTTCTATTTATACCCACATGGATTTTATAGCATGATGGCGAACAATTTATCATATTTCTGCTCATTCTCTAGTCTAGCATTTGAAACCATGAAAAATATTTTTTTGAGAAGGAAAGGAAAAAAAAATTGGTATAGAAAAAAGAAAACAGTAGGAAAAAAGGGTTAAGCGCTCTTATCTAATTCGAACCGGACCGTCCACCTAATGATGGGCTTGTCTGCACAAAGCCATAAGTTTCGAATTAATCCAGTCACATAATAGTAAAAGAATAATATACATGTATGTATTATGTATATTTTTAAATAATGATTTAAAAGCTGGACACTTAGAATATAGCCGTTCCATTTCTACATATATTCAGATTTTTCATTATGTAAATTTTATTCACTCTCCTCGTAATTTTAAACTCGAGCTAGAGAAGAAACTCAACCTTCATAAGAACGTCTAGTCCATTTGATTTTAATATAGGGTGGAATCGCCAATTATCAGACAAATAAAAATTTCATAAATTCCATATATAAACATTGAATTGAATAATTTTTTTTTGCAAGAGATGCTGTCATACCAGGTGTATCAAAAAGTTGTCGACAATAAATAAAATAATGTAGGTCCGCATTGGAAATGTATTTCTTTTTTCAGGATAATCTTTTGCAAGCAAAGATAAACTAGGTTGAAAATATTTCTATCACTTCAGAATAATATCCTTTAAACTCGATGAGTTGGGAATTCACTTACACCCGCACAATTTATTAAACATATTAATAGTCACATGAAGCCAGAAGGTTAACTACTTCTTAATGTAATTCCCGGAATGTTTAATGCTGGAAATACATGTGCAGATATTCTGCATGCAGCGCTGCACGTATATCTGCACGTATCGGCTTCTTTTGTTGCACAAAAAATTATTATTTTTCACAAACTCTATTAAATGTTCTTCCATAAAGTTGTTGTCAAATGTCAAACTTTTTTTTCTAGAACGAATTTATGCTTTCGTAAGTTGGGAACACTTTTTCTGCACAGCAAAAGTTAAAATTGAGACACCTTGCAACGCCGTGCTGCATGCAGAATTTACATGTGTTCGTCCTCATATAAACCTGTGTATTATAATTTCGCTGCAGGCAAAATTCTGCACATGTGTTTCCAGCATAAATGTATGTAAAAACGAGTTGAGAAACCAATCTGGAACTTTGCACGTGTTCATACGATAGTAGTACCATAGTAAAACTAAATAAAATGGTGACATAAGGAGCGACATTTACTATGAGTTCCAGAAGTTTTTATATATCTAATACAAATGTTTTTGAAAACATTTAATAATTCGTAGGGTTTTACCCTATATACATTTAATTTCAAAATTCAAATTGGAAAAAGAATTTTGTATAGATTGTACAGCAGTTTTTCATATCGTTTGACTTGTTTATATTTAAATTAAAAAATACTTCATGGACATGAGTTGAAGGAAGGACACAAAATGAAGAAATAAAATCCCAAGCAATTTTATTTTCAAATATTAGTTAGTCACCAGTCAAACACTTACCACTTACCCTTTTTTATTTTCAACAGTATTGTACGATATAAAATTAAGTAATTAAGGCTTATGGAAAATATGAATTTACAAATATATGCAATGAGTATATAAACATAAGTTGACATTGTGTCTATAGACGTTAGTATCCTGGGCAAATGGGTGCTATACAATATTATATAAATCCGTAAAGTAAAATGTTTGGTAAATGAAAATTATTGTTCGACGTAATTATAATTAAAATGAAGGGCTTTATCCTTTCGATTTCAACATAACCAAAAACAAAAACAAAAAAAAAAATAATAATAATAATATATATTATAACCACAAAAACCATCGCTAAGGAATATACAAGAATGGTATATATAATCATATAACATCTTTGTCAATAATATATGAAGACAACGTAAAGAACAACAAAAAAAACAATAGCAAAAACAACAATATTTAATTAAATCGTTAAAATGTGGTTCAAATTAAATCTTTATTAAACCTTAAACCATGGAGCGTACTCGTATTACATTTTGAATTCAACTTTCAGTAGATCTACAGAACAGAAAATTTTATATGCTATAGAGATAAAGTTACATCTTATATCTTCTACGTGAATGTCAGTCCCCATATTATGGATAAAACCTATATATATATATATATATATATGCATGCACATATAAACTTGTATATAATATTCACAAATATACGAAATTTTGTAACAAGGGATGAATATGAACGATGGTATACTATTATTTTATTTTAGTATGGATGAAATGAGTTATGTGTAGAAGACACCAGAGAAGACAGATTTTGATGGGGTAAGTTAGATTTGTGTTGATATATAAGGGCACAGCAAGCAGTCTTGATGTAACACAATCCCAATGAGCAATAAATTGCAGGCAGAAATTGTTTTCAATCTTATAGGATAGATAGCAAGGAAATGGTGTTAAGTGAGATGAATATATAACTTATATCAAATAGTAAATTGCATTTCTATGGTGTCAAACTATCATCAGAAACTAGAATAGAAAAAAATTTTAACGTTCGTACCATTTATTTTTTATTCCTTCTCATTTTATAATAGGGATGAATAATTTTGAGGCATTAAAAATATGCAAAGTCCAAAATTTTGATCGATTTCCACAATTTGAAGAAAATCTGGAAAATATAGTTTGGACAAATGTCCGTTATTAAGTGTGTTATTTAACTGAAATCTATGAAGTTTTTCTTTTCACGCAGATTTGTTGGTCTTAGAAGGTAACATTTTTAGAGTTCTACATTTTTCAAAGTAGGATCGAAGATATTTAACTAACATCTTTTTTTTCCTAATGGTTCAATTGGGTAATGAATTGACCTACGAAGTCGGTGATCAAAGGTTCAATTCGGATTGATTTTTCTTAGTTAGAATTTGTGTTTTCACTTTCAATAGGTGTTTCGCAGGGCACGAAAAACTGTCGGTTTCGTTAGGTTACCATAGTGCGTAACAAATTCCAATTGGGAAAGGAATACAGTGGTCCGTAAAGACCATCGCATTCCTCTTCTGGCTTTTTCGACCACATAAATATGTATCAAAAAAAGAATATAATAAAATCCGTACGTTATCAGCAGTTATTGTCTTTACTCAAGTTTGACGTTTCAGGTTATTTTAAGGTTACCACTCCGTAAACGGTATACAGGTAATTAATCTTTTTTCCCACAGGTTTTCTTAGAAAACTTGTGCGATCCCAGGACATATGTCCAGATTCTCCCGAGGGTACAATGGGCCGAAAGGCCTAAGTACGGGGTGCTTTGGCACCCACCTCCTTATAAAAAAAAAAAAAAAAAAAAAAAGGTCAAAATTTCTTGTATCTTTGAAAGAAAAGGAAAGATGTGGAAAATTCTACATTCTCGATCAACATTTTCTTGAAACGAACAAGATAATTTTAAGGGGTTAGCAATAGTTTTTTTTAGACAGGAACGGAAAAAATTCTGATTTGCCTTGAAGACTTATATAAAATGCAGAATTTTTTTCGAGGAACGAAAACTGTATTATCGATTTCGTTAATGACAGAAATATATTATTTAGAGATGCAACGGAAACCGGGGTTGAACAATATAGGTGAAGGTGAAATTGCGTATAAGATATTCCTGCTAAATTTTATTCAAATTTAACTTCACCTTTTTGGTACACTAAAAGATCACATAGGTAATTAATTTTATATTTGATATTCGGCAAAATATTAAGAGCATAAGCCACATACATGCCATAGTCATACATTCCCAAGTTTCGTGAGTGTAAAAGATATATCATTTGTCAAGCAAATCAATTTTAATTTGGTTATAGACCCACCTAACATTTTCACTCACTGTTACGTAGTTTTTTTGTAGCGACGACATACAATGCTGGGAAGGAGTTTTAGCCATTCAATTTAAATAATTAGCTTTGAATGCTTTAAGCAAATACAAATAGCAATTGTATCGTTTGCATAATCCACAGAAGGTTTACGCAGGGAATTAAAAACAGTCGAGAAATAAGGGTGACCGTCGCTTGATAGAAGTTGATTAGTATAAGACTTTGCTAGGACTTGAAGAATGTCCTGTTCAGACTTTGGGATTTTTATATTTGCACTATTTCTTGCAAGAAATTGTATTACTTCAATATGTTAGTTTCGTAGACAAGAACTGAAAGTGAGTGTTATTAATTTGTATTCATTTTCTTTAAGATTTCTTTCCAGTAATAACAGTAAGAACTCCAAAATTAAGTAGTATATAAGAAGATATGTATATAGATATTTTCCCAGCAAATCGTAATACCTGGAAAATGTGTGGAAAAAATATGTATTTATCTTGGTTTAAATTTAACGCGGATTACTGTTCTTTATTGGTTAAAATGGGATAAATAGTATGAATGGGAATATAAAATATTGAATAATGGTATCCCATTTGAATGTCTGCTGTCCTTAGTCTGACAAGTATAAAAATGAAAATAAATATGCTTTTTTTAATGCAATCGTCTGGCTAGAACATTTGGATAAAAAACAAGAAGATTTTATTTAAATGGTTGAGCGATTTATTGCAATTTCTACTTCAATTTTAATGTGAAGCATTAACAATTTTGGAAATATAAACATTTTCGTGAGATAAAATTTGCATTAGTGAAGATTGAAGAGGTTAAGCACTGAATTGGTTATGATACCGGGCAGGAGTATGATAGTGATATTTACATTGTTTAAATCCTTCTTATCTACTTTTGTATACTTTTATAAAAATACTTGTTAAGATAAAAATGTGAAACTTGTTTTATTAAGTGTATAAAAAAGTCCTAGACTCTAAAATAGGTTAAATATCATACGTTTTAGAATCGTATTTAAAAACGTTTTATTTTCTCCCCAATTTGGCAGTTCGTACATCTAACATTGATGTTTGATTGAGATAAGTTTCAACCGCTTATATGCATTAATAGGGTGTGTATAAAAGTTTATCGAAATGGAGTACTGCAAGCAACATTTACGCCATGGCGTTTTATGGGCTTTTCAAGTAAAGAAATAAAAACTGAAACTGCTAAAAGTACACAAATAATTTATTCGACTATAGGTGGTAACAAATTCAACGTGATAAATAAGATTCATAACCGAGATTTTAGTCTTGAAAACGATCTATATTAAAGAAAAGTCTTAGACCAATCATTTCGAAGTTTGCTGAATGGAAACTTAGCACAAACTGAACAAGAGTTTGTTGGACAATTAACGGCAAGTCCATATATAATTTCAGTTTATTTACGAGGAATGGAAAGGAAGAAGAAAGATGGATGCCTGACATAGTGAGTAAAAACAAAAAAATTAAGTATGATACTGCATTTTATGCGTCAATTCCTATGAAAATAAAGAACTATATGTACCAATTTGTGATGAGCAATAAAAAGAGGATATTTCACAGCAATTCTAACACAAATGACTTGGTTTGATTATGCTCGTAAAATACAGGTCTGTGTTTGATGAAATATGGAAGGAAGCAACCATTACGAGCTTCTAAAATATGATAAAACTTTTACGGTAAAACCTTATCCAAGTCAACTAATTTAAGTAAGAGTCGAAGAAGAACATAAGAGGATTTTCTCCGGCAAAAAGCTATGATTTTGGTACACGACAATGACCGTTCTACTCCGTGCTACTTTGAATAAAAATTGTTTATATCCAACTTTCAGGTTACCACTTGTAGCTGATAATTCGCAGGTTTCCAAATTCTAAACATCTGAAAATGGCTCGATGGCTTTTTTTCCTGAATACCACAAGTTAGCAGATAAATGGTAGATAACAACGGTGGCTATTTTGAAAATTCTAGTTTTCTTTTAATTTTTAAATAAATCCAAAATTTTCTTATACAACGGCGTTTGGGCGCATTAAAAAGATATAAGTACTATGTACCGAAATATATAAGGAGAGCGATTAAGATTGCTCACCCTATTCTTGCTATTATTTCTTTATCGTTTTGGAATATAAAGTTCGTTATTACTAAATTTAATAGAAACTGTTCAAATTATAAGTTGAAATAACAAGAAAAATTCGAAATATATGATTTCTTCATTGAAGAAATAGATTTCTCAGATAAACAACTAAAATTAAAGATGATCCCAAATACGTAAAAAGTACAAAGAAACCTAAATCTTGTCATCCATGTAAAAAATTTAAAAAAAAAAAAAAAAAACGAAGTTATATAGTAAACTAAGATCGATGTACGTACATATACGAACCACACATGGATTTATTTGCCAAGGAAGATATGAAAAGAATTTTTAGGAAAATATTGGGAAATCTTGAAAAATTTAATAATACCCTTGCCACAAACAATCAAAAATGAAAGTGGAAATGAAAAGCACCTTTTGAATTTCTCATTCCATAATTTATTAAAAAAAAAATTTCTTTTAAACTACCCCCTCTAAAACTCTTTGGAACAAAATACTATACCGAACAAAAAACATTCAGAGGCCAAAATGAAGAAGAGGTCATAATAAAAGTTCCTGACAGCAAATTGATTATGTATATATTACATATGTATATGTATAAGTATATTTTGGGCTCATGCAAGCATATATGATGTAGCTTTTCTAAGTTATACATATATATATATGTATATCTGATAAAGAATAAGCATGCCCAGGAGGAAGCTTTCAGGCTCCTTCTTTCGGTTCTGTCGTTTTTGAAGGGCAGTTTAAATCTCTTCAATTTTATCGAGGACTTTCGTTCACTTAAGCCTCTTTCGTTTGATTCTGTACAACATATCTATATATTGTATATATGTATGAATCATGTTTGTTTTTCCAATGTTGATGTCTATATATATATATATATATCCTTAGTATCCTTATACTTAGTGGTATAAAGTGAAAAGTGATTATTGGTGCTTTCAAGTATATACCTTCTTCATTCATATATTATATATATATATATATATACATGTATGTATGGAAAAAGAAAACATGAATATAATATGCAATGAAAGGAAATCATTTTATGTTTAACTTTAAGTTACTTTTCTACCTATTTTAGAATAGTTAATCGGGTATAAGTATAAAGGAAAGTACTTTTCCATTCTAAATCTTCTTATGTTATTCAAATTTGAATTTTTGTTATCGTTGGAAATCTTGTTTAGATAGATTTTAGTTAGATGAGAATATTTTATTTCCGAAAAATTTTATATACGAAATATTT
Organism: Xylophagus ater; assembly: GCA_963422695.1. Lineage (NCBI taxonomy): Eukaryota > Metazoa > Arthropoda > Insecta > Diptera > Xylophagidae > Xylophagus > Xylophagus ater. The sequence goes on along the minus strand of OY730481.1, from coordinate 40,434,775 downwards.
TAAAAGATATAAAATACATGTATTTAACTAATATTTTATTGTATTATTCAATTATTTTTCAATTTACATTGAAATAATTTGAAGAACTCAAAAACTTAATAGATATACACCAGGGACGAGGCGTGTATATATTAAAGGGGATAAGTGCTTCAGTAGAAAAATTCATTCAGAATAATAGATATTTCATTTTCAATCTGTTCCTAATAATTAAGAATTATGAATACTAAACTTGAATTAGGCATTCTGCATTCATTAATAAGGAAGTTTTATTTTCAATTAATTCCTAATTCCAAAAGAAGAAATTCTCTTTTGCAATAATTATTTGCTTTTTACAAAGAATGAATTTTACATCTGTGACACTTTGATGTATATATTTTTCCCCAAATCAGGATTCGTATACAAAATATTTCCGCTAAGTTGGGAGACAATATATTGTGACGTGCTACTCTTTCGGTTCGATGTTATTGAAATGATAACACTTTTTATTTATGTGAATATAGTGTATAAAGTTTATTTATAATTATTTCTGCGTTACAATTAGCCTTAAAAATATTTGTCTTTCAATAATTTAATTATTACAATTAATTTATCACAGTTTTAGAGCTTGACTATTTTAATTACTTTTAAAATCAAAGCTTTAGTTTTACTCCGAATATTTCAAGTTCACAGCTCGGCTTTCTGATTTGAATTAATTCTAGCCTCGACTCTAGGGCTGCTTTTATATAAAATTGGTGTGTTTCGGAATATTCTCGAAAAGCCTGGTCGTTTGGCTTTCTAAAAACTAGGTGGCAACGTTTACACAAAGAAGATCTCTCGAAAATTCTTATTCAATACACAAAGCAAGGACTCTCGAAATTTCTTATTCAATACAAAAAAAATACTTCTGAATCATTGCTTTGGTTAGTGAAAATGATTTATTATTTATTTCGGAGATCTTTTGTATGACATGATTCATTATTGTTCACATTATTGAGAAGTGTATTGTTCTCAGTTGTGTGAACAATTTAATTTAGTGTTTTCTGGAAGCATTTTGAAGAAATCAAAATATTTCCAGCAATTTCTAGTGATGTGTAGTGCAATATATATTTTAGATTCCAGCACAAAATAACATACTGATATTTACAAAACCCTTCATCATATATCCATACCTCAAGAATATAAACTGGTGATATTTTATTTTGACTATGGCTGCATTCAGAAGTCCTAAGCCCTTTTTCAAAATTCCTAATTTAAGCAGTTCGAATTTTTTGTACTCCTGGATGCCTTTGCTTGAATCAAGCGAATGGTAGTTATCTGTGTTAAACGTCAAATTAGTTTTATTTGAATAGCTTTTAGAAATAGATATATTTTTAAACGGAATAAGTGTCGAGAGTAAATAAAAATTGAAAATAAAATAAAATAAAAATTGTATAGGAAAGTTGAAAAGTTTTATCAAACTCATTTTTTAAAAATTCCAATTGAAATTTGATAAGCCAGAAATAATTTTCAAAAATACCTCTCAATTTATCCTTTACACGAATCATTTTTTAGCATGAACAACAACCTTAAATATGCTGTTTGAATTAGCAAAAAATTTGTATGATTGAGTTTCACTAAGCGCTTAAAGTTAGAATTGCATCCAGTCGTCTTGCTAGATATAGGCGCTGTAAAGCGCTTTAAGGGCTTAGAATTGCTGGATGCGCCCAATCTTTTGAATAACAGATAGAGTATGAAATAATGGAAAGCATATATCCAAAGCAACTGTTAATCATTTTTTCAAATAAATAAAGACAATTTTCCGAAATGAATAATTTAATAAAGTGTAATAAGGATTAATAATTCACAAAATTCATTACGATAAATCGTTTCTCAACACAATTTTATGAAACCTTTTCTGATTAGTGAGTCGCCCCCAAACCAATAATATATGTATATTGTCGACCGTACCTTTGATTTTCCACCGAAAATACTGTATGGAATAGTACTGACTTTGGTTTCTTTAAAAAAATGATATGCATTTTCAAGTATCTTAAAGATCTGATTCTGTATTGTGCTACCGTACCAAAAAAAAAAATGTCATGCGTCATGCCTGCTAGGAAAAATTTTTGTATTACTACAAAATTAAAGCGAATTATTATAACATTTCGCTAGAAATTTTATAGGAGAGATGAATATTTTCCATCTAATCCTTTCTGGTTTGAACATTTCTATTAGGTGTTGTATGCATTTTATAGTACCAGGTTATATATTCTGTCTAATATCCAGTCAAGTCTGATCTATAAATGTAATATATTTTGTTCGTTATAGTTTTATTAGATAGTCTTGTGCATAGTGTATACAAATTTATGAAAATTTCGATATTTTACAACATAACAAAATTGATGCATCATTATGTATAGAAACATTGTTGTTCACAGTTATATAATATCGTGTACATATACATATGGAAAAGAATTCTTAAATATCGTTTCTATTATATTCAAAATAGCATATAAAAGCCTGGACTTTGACTGCTATCAGAAGTAAATACAATAGGCAAAAGTGTTTTCTATATATTTAGGTATATATAAAGATATTATAGAAATTTCGAGACCATATCCAAGGGATGAATGGACATTGTATATTATGTTCAGTATATAGTATAACATTTCTAAACTAATATACATCAATATATCAAATGTCAGAAACAAATTTTAACCAACAATGTGTACTATAAAAGAGGATCCTGTTATACTGGATGATGGTTTACTATTTCTATGCTATATATATATCTGCTGGATTGTCTGGATATGTCATCAAAGAGATAGTGTAAAAGCTTGACAATATACAACATTTTGTGAGATTTTTGAATTAATATGTGTACGTTATTTTGAAAATATAGTATATAGTTAAATAAAACTAAGTGGCCTTCAGCTATTCATGCTATATTTTAAAAGTTATTTTATAATAAATATATAGGCGAAACATTGCTATACCTACTTTCATACTCATATGAGTATAGACAAATAAATGTACCAGTCTCAATTCAATTTGTTACAAAAGAGTATAAGATTTTTAATGGTTTAATGAAAATACTTTCATATTACGTGGCACCAATTTAAATTCAATTGTAATATGACTTTTTATATCTTTTCTATCGATTCATATAATTATAAATGATAGAGAAGAAGATATACAGAAATATGTAAATTATGATAGGCAGGACATGTAATCCGGAGAGAAAACGATGAGCCTGTAAAGATCGTTCTCATCATAAACCTAAAAGAAAGCGACAAACAGGTATATCCAGATTGTAAAACCACAGATCAGGACAATGATGATGTGATGATGATGTACCTACTGTAAATCTTATAACTAACATGGTATTTTGGAAGTTTTATTATTGAGAATTTATAATTTGTTATTTTCAGAACTTTAATAAAGAAGACCCGAATTTGGAAATTGTATTAAATGAGTGTATTCCTCACCTCAAAACTGACACAATCGATTGAAAGTGTGCAAAAAAGTAAAAATTCACAAATTGTCTTAAATATTTTCACATTTTAATAAAATTTTCAGTCTGCTTTGAAGTAGAAACAAAGTAATTACTTGTATTATAAAAGAAAGGTATTCCTTGTTTGCCGCGGTGTTCGTATGCATAAAGAATTTCTTCCAAGCCATCACACTGTTATAACAGGTCAATTGAAAAGTCCCCGGTCTACCATAGTAAACCACATTTTTTTGGCAAAATTCGTTTTTTTTATTCAACATAATTCCCTTCAAGGGTGGTACACTGATTATAGCGACCCTCCAACTTTTCGATACCATTTTTGTAGTACGATTTGTGCTTTGCTTCAAAATAGGCCTCAGTTTCGGCAATCACCTCTTCATTCGACGAAAATTTCTTCCCAGCAAGCATTCTTTTGAGATCTGAGAACAGGAAATAGTCGCTGGAGAATACGGTGGATGCGGAAGCAATTCGGAGCCCAATTCGTGGATTTTTGCCATCGTTTTTATCGACTTGTGACACGGTGCATTGTCTTGGTGAAAAATGACTTTTTCTTCTTTAAACTAGGTCTTTTCTCATGAATTTTTACATCCAAATGGTTTAGAAGGTTGAAATAATAATCTGAGTTTATTGTTTTACCAGTTTGGAGGTAATCCACCAACAAAAGTCCTTTTGCATCCCAAAAAACTGATGCCATAACATTCTTCACTGATCTTTGGGCCTTCACCCGTTTTGAAGCCGAATTATCGGTTTTTTGATTTTTCTTTCGACTCAGGATCATAGTGATAGACCGAAGTCTCATCCATAGTGTGAATCGGCGCACAAAATCCACTTTATCCTTTCGAAAATGCTCCAAATGTTATTGAGAAAGTCGCATTTGCATGTGTTTTTGTTCCATTTTTCGGAAATGCGGCAGCCACTTTGCACAGAGCTTTTTGAAACCTAAAACTTCAGCTAAGATGTGATGTAGTGGTCTATATGAGATGCCTAGGGTGTCAGCTACCTTATCCACACCCAGTCGTCTGTCTTCCGAAACCATATCCTGTATTTTTTGTATCTTTTCTGTTGTTGGTACACTTTATGGATGTTCTTGACATGGATCGTCTTCAAGGCTTGTACGACCAGATTTAAAAAGGCACCCCATTTTCCAACGGTGGATTTCGAAGGTGAAGAGTCCGGATAATAATTATCAAGCCAAGTTTTCGTTTCAACGGTATTTTTTTTGGCCATAAAGCAATGTTTAATCAACACGCGAAATTCCTTTTTATCCATTTTCTTCACAATAACAAAAGTTGCTTCACTCAAAATGCTATAATTCACAAACTAATGATCCGACAGCTGTCAAATTTATACACGCGTCTTTTGAAGGTTAGGGCTAACTAAAAATCGTATGGATTTAATTCTAGTACCGCCATCTATGTGTCAGGCCGGGGACTTGTCAATCGGCCTGTTACATGCAACAGCTTCACGATTTGACGGATCTTATTAAGATTTAAAAGAAATATTTTAGATCCGTAAAAAGATTAAGTGGAAATACTTAGCTAAAATAGTGATTCGAGCATATTTTCTTGCCCATACCACAGCAGTCAAAAAATGCATGAAGGATGTTTGAACGATAGTACATTTTTTTACTATAGACTATACCTATCTAACCTAATATTATAAAGAGGAAAGCTTTGTATGTTTGTAACGAATAAACTCAAAAATTACTGGACCGATTTCAAAAATTCGTTCACCATTAGAATGCTACATTATCCCTAAGTAACATAGGCTATATTTATTATTATTACTAGAAAAAATCAGGGATCCCTACTAAAACTTAAATAATGTAATCTATGGAATTATTACAAAGAGGAAAGATTTGTTCCGCATACATCTGTATCCAATGATCCTTACATTCATGTCTGTCGCGTCTAATATTCTCTGTAGTCTAACTTCATGCACAAAGACCCTTCTAATGTTTAAAAAATAAATGCCTACCCGTGCGAACCCGGGACGGGCCGCTAGTATATGATATTTCGTATAGAATAAAGTTTATTTTTTTTCACTAAGTAAATTATGTACAGTTTGTCGTATAAAATATTTTTATAAACAAAAGTCAAAAAATGTTTGATATGAATATTCTTCGATATCCTAGAAAAAAATACTGGGGGAGTCTTCAGTGGGTAGGGTGTAGGCTGTTCACAGAGTTGGAATCGAAACAAAACTCTCTAATTAGATCAGTACCGACAGGAAGCCGGTATGGCTTAGAATGATAGACCAATTTACAAAATAGGATATGTCTCCATTCAATAGGGAATCACGAAGTTTGGAGGGTACAAATAGAAAGCACCCCTAAATCGACTAATACGTTACAGATTTTCATGAAAGTCAGAATGTATATTCTGGATGGACAAACCTAAAAATGGAATGCTTCCACTCAATACCGGGGTAGTGGAAGTGAAAAGGCTTGGTTAATACTGGGAGGAAATCTGGAACCGTCACCACTCCAGTTTAACCACTGTAAATACTAAGGTTAATAAATGTTCATTTGAGTTATTAAGACCATTGTTCTTATCACCCTCTCGCAATCGAACTAATTCCTCACGCACTTAAAACTCGAGGAATAGTAGTTCTAAATGAAAATTAAAATGCGCTAACTTCTAGAAATTAAAGTAATATACATTTCCTAATGAAGGCATCTTATGAAAATTTAAAATGTGTACATTTATAAAGAAATTTAAGATGTTATAATTAAATTATAGTTTGTTACAAATAGTCAGTTTATTTATTTTGGCGAAATAATCCCTTATTTCTGCTGATAATAATAATAATGGAACTGCGAATGTTTTTTCTATGTTTTTGACATAAACACTTGTTTTATGAAAAACAAACAAATATGGAATATTATAATAATCTATGTTCTTATATAATAAAATAGTATCTACGTAATTTTAGAAATTATTTCTATTGTTTAACGTAATAAGCTTTTCAAAAGTTTATATTTTGCTTCGATTGCATTTCTTCTTTCTATTCAATACAAATTACAAAAGGAATTTTCATTGTGCGGTTGATGATATTCCGTACAACGCTTTTCCCTTGAATTTTATTTTCCGCCTTCATTTCTATATATATATATATATAAATAGAAATATATACTTTTACCAAAATATTACAACAGATTTTCTATATCTATATAATACAATATATAAATATATATAAAAAAAAGCGAAATATTACAACTGGCACATCATTAGCTCGGATTGCTTTCTATTTTATTTATGAGTCCTTTTGGCCTTGCTGGGAATTCATCTTCCTTCTGTTTATACATTTTTAGGTGTATATAAAATTATATATCATAGATATATACTTTGAGTATTTGAAGAAAATAAAAGAAAATTCTGTTGGACCTCCTTTTCTAGGAAAGGAATATAATTGAATTTGATGTCATCTTCTAAGAAGGTATGCTAAGCCTGATGGAGCCAACTCAATAATTCAATCAATGAGCAAACGCTTTTAGGATATATATACATATATATATATATAAAAAAAAACTTTTCTAACATATATGCTGTATGTATATTAAATAATATATAGATAATAGGGAAAGTTTGAAAGATGCGAGTAAAAAGTGAATTGAGTATCCTGTCGTACCAGTTTATGTTATTCTAGTAAAGGCAAAGTTAAAAAAGGAAATATAGAAGAAAGTTGAAGGCTTCAATCAATATATGTATATATATATATATATCAAACGTATTACAATTTCATTTGTTACGATTATATTACAGTGTAGAACCTAATCAATATCCAACATTCATAATATTGATAAATCAAAATTGAAGTAGATATTCTATGTATTTAGATATTTTTTCAATAGAATATTCTAGTCAAAACTTTACAAAACATTAAAAATAGTTTTCAAAAATATATAGTAACTGAAGCTAATTTTCTGTTGTTTACCAACACAGTTTTTGGTCCTTCGATCCGGATATTAACCAGTGAAGATTGTCATTTAAACTTTTAAAAAAGGGATAAAAAAATATATACGAAAATAAAACTGTGATCATTCTGAAACCATTTTAAGGACGTGGATATTCAATTTGACTGATATATTTGCAATAACGACAGCGGTTATCGGAGTTCAAAAAAATAGCTCTCCTGAAATACTCTTCTACCGAATTGCCTGGTATATTGGACCTTTATGTTTGTTTTCATATACTTGCAGTTTTTGTCCTTTCAATGTTAATAATAAAATTTTTGAATTCTATTCAATTTTTATCGTAACTATGTCATTTAAACAAAAATCTGGTTTTTAACGAAATGTATTTATTTGACTACGACCTTATTAACAAAATTTGTCGCAATTAGGTACTGACTGTCAGATCTTTAGATTAATTCAGAAAATCGTAAGATGTAGTTAAAGATATTTAAAAATAACTAAGGGCTCCGTCTCCCGATCGTTTCGCTCACCAACCCCTGTGTGTATAACCAACAACCAAAATACTAAACCAAATAAAAAAATTTATCCAAGACACTATTCAATAAGCTTTTGTTTTTTGTTTTTTATTTTCTTTAGCGGTAGAATAAGATTTTCGTTTTCTTTTTCTCTCGGTCTAAATATTTCAAGCTGCTAAATTTTCTATTCTTCGTTTTGAATTTGTGAGATATATTCATTTGTAAAATTATTTCCCTGAATATATTCGCCTAAAAGTATGCATACTTTAATTATAAAACTATTTTGTATTATAGAGATACTCGCCTAAAAGTATGCAAACAATTAATTATTTTACAGAGAGAAACTATTTTATATAATAGAAAGATAATAGTCAAACCAAATTACATCATACAGATATAATACATATATTATAAAAAGAATTATTGAAAAGTTTTGCGTTAGAGAACAAGTCCGTGTTTTCACTTTTCCTTTATGGGATGATAGAGCCCCTTGCCCTAATATCTGGGTGCGCCATTGCTACGGTTAAATGAACTGAATTGTACCACTATACCATGATCTAGTATAAGACACTATAATTAAAACGATTCTGAGAAGTTTCATTCTGGTTACCTGTTTTCAAAGAGTTTACCATATTTTCGTTTGCCTACATATCATCAACTTTCGTAGAACTTTACACAAAAAAGATACAAAAAATGAAGAAGAATATTTAATTGAAAAATAATTTCTATAGTACCTATATATGCATGACAATTTAAAATCTTATGTTAATGAGAAGGAAATTTTGAATATGAAATTATGAATGAATAAGTAAAATATTTACTAAGGCTTTGAGCCTAATCAAGGTTAAAAAATTATATTCTATTTTCCATAAAGATAAATTAATGAAATGAACATGTTGTGAATTCTAAACCGTGATTATATTAATTCGTTCAAATTAACATAGATTTTATGAGGACGGAATTTGTTTAAGATTAGACATCTTAAAATATTTGAATATGAAAAATTCTTCATATATGACAATTTTCTCTCGTGAAAATTTCATAATTTTATTATATATATATATAATGTACACTAACATAGAATAAGCGATTTCTTATGATTATCATAAATTGAATTGATTTATTTCTATTACGAAATAATCGAAATTTATATTTCTCAGAAGATATATTCTCCATCGTGTAGCAAGGCACAATTTGGAACCGATATTATAACAAACTAGGGGATTACTCGTCCTAAGACCGCTGCTAGAAATTTCACTTTACAAATCACTGAAAATTAACAGAATAAATTCGAATATAGAATATTAACTGCCATATAATGGATTTTAAAAAATACAACGCCTTGACCACTTCTTTGGTTATTCTAATAATATTTGCCACGCAACCCAACTCGAGATATATATTCATGTCTTAAATCGGCCTATTCAGAATGCGCATTCCAAATTTTACAGCCCTTGGCCAACAGTTAAATGAATTATTGGCATTTTTCTGCATTTGCCCGTCAATATCCCGAGCGAAAATATTAAATCGCTTCAATTTTCCATCCTGGTAAAATAATTACCGAAAACCTATATAAGGTCAAGGCAAAAACCTCGATTAAGTAGGAACCAAAACAGCTTGGAAACGACCACAGCTCCACAGAGGTGGAATTATAACCAATCCGACAGAAATGATCCAAATGACAACCTCCACAACTTTGCTGAACATTGCAATCCTGTGTGACCATTAAGTACGGAGTTTGAAAATTTGTATTGACTCCACCGCTAAAGCGGTGAGAGATAGAACTGTTTGGTATTCAAAAGAAATAATCCCCATGACTTTGCTGAACATTGCAATAGCATGTGAGCTCTATAAACAAAAGTTCCAAAATTTGTGTTGACTCTAGCGTCAAAGAGGTGAGAGATAGAACCATTTGGTCTTTCCCAGAAATGATCCCCTTGAAAACTTCCGTGATTCCCATGTGCATCAAAGTCGTGTGTGGTCGCTATATAAAAAAGCGGTGGGAGATGGAACTTTCTAGTGTACGTCAGAATGTCGGCCAGAAAAATCTGAATAATATTGTATCAGGTCAAAATCATGTCCGATGTATGTATATTTCAGATTATAAATGATGTTTTCCGAAATGAGTTTTCCAGCCCCTATAATGTAATCTCTCCAATCCCCAATCTCCCCGGGAACAAATTTCTCCAAGTTTCAAGTAATTCTCTGCCACATGTAAACATGTTTATACAGCTTTATGGTAACATTCGAAACAAAGTTAGACAAATATTTATTGTCTCATTTTGGTAGAAATAGGCAAAGAACTCCAATATTTGCAGGAAAGGAGTGGAGGTTCCGTACCTGGTTTCTTATTTTCTGGTCCATTTTGGAGTCCCGTCGTAAGATGCGCTTTTTGCTAGTATAATAATGAAGTTACATCTTGAGGTCTTTTTAAATAATTTCAAAATTAATAGAGTAATATTTTCAAAATAAAATCACTTCAAATTAATTCGAAATATTTTGTAATTTGGAAACAATACAAGGCTCTAGAGTCTAGATTTCTGTCTACATATCGTTGAATTGAAATGAGTTGTAGTTCTAATTTCATAAACCAAAAAAAAAAGAAAAAAATGAAATTGGTTTAACGACAAAAATAAGTTTTAAAACATTTTCTGAACATAAAATCAATATAAACATATAATATGGACATGTTTTTTGAGCATATACTTACTATATTGCCTTGTATATGACAGCATGTAATACTGATGAGATGATTGAGTTAATTCATTGAATTTCAATGAGTGGAAAATCGTTTTACTCAACGATCCGATATTATAGAGAACTTTTTACAATTTTCACATATGAAAATTCGAAGAGTATATGGTATATACCCACAATAGGGTTTCAATTTTGTATGACGTGTTCGTTTTTATTTGTTTCGGTGACAAATATTTTCACGTACCGAGATGAGGAAAAAAAAAAGTTCTCCTCGCAAATCAAAATAAATGAAATTTTACATATTATATCGTACATGTTATGTAATCCAGATGTTTTCTTACTTTCTTATACGTTTAGACACACGAGTTTTAATCAATTCCACCATTTATAAAATATTGGTGACGAAACTAAATCACTTGAGTAAGTGAAGTTGCTAGTTCAGTGGGGTAGATTCGTATATATGTTACATATGTATCTAGATAACTGGAGTTCAAATCAGTTCAGTTTTCGGGTGTAATATATGAAAACATAACTCTGTGCCGGCTTATGGTAACCATAATAGAAAATATTTGACAGAATATAACTACCATTCGCTTGATTTAAGCAAACGCATCCAGGAGTTCAAAAAATGTTAACTCCTTAGATTAAGAATTTTGACTAAGCGCTTAAGACGGCAGCCAATGTCTAACATTAAACTTGAATAAAAATGAGTATAACAAAGTCAAATTGTTTTGTATACACATTTTGCTTCTTTTTTTCTCAATTTAATTTGAAGAAATTTCATGTAATTTTATACTTCAATGATACAAGTATGGCACACAATAGGGATGAAGTAATTTATTTAAAATTTTCTTCTTTTAATTAAGGAAAGAAAAAAAATTCCAAGGATTTCGAAAATGAGAAGAATGAAATTATATTCAGTTAGAAAAAAAAAAAAAAAATTCCATAAGAATCCTGGTTTTTTTTATATGTAATCCAGTCTGAAATCTTATTAGAACCCTTAAACCTCTTCACAGTACAAGTATTTTTTATAAGAAAATTTTTGTTAGAAATATTATGTAATATGTACATATGTCGGAGAATTATGAAAATATTTATTTTGTGCAATGAATTATTATACTTTTGTAAAGTGTCTTCCTTTAGAGTTCGTTTTTAATGGGATATGCCAGTCAAATGTAGTCACCGCATCATAAAGTTCATTTTTATAGAGACTAGAATCCGTACAACGTAAAATTTTCCGTTTCACTTTCCTGATCCATCATTGTCCGGCTTATAACAGTGGGCTAAAATTATTAGGTTCACGTATATGGTACATTCGTTTGAAAGAAAAGATGCAAATCATTTTATATTCTCGGTCAACATGTTTAAGAAACGAAAACGGGAATTTTAAAAAAGAACGGAAAAAATTCTGACTTACCTCGGAAAGTTCTATAATTGATAAAAAAATGTGGAAATTCCTTCGAGAAATTAAAACGAAAGCTGTTCTAATAAAACAGTGTTCAATAAAAAGGCTGGCAACCTAGTTTAACTTTAAATATACAATTTATTTCCGTATTTTAAAGCATTATTTTCTTAGAAGTTAGCAGTTTTTCATTAAAACTACAAATCCGCATCAAAGATAAAATAGAATAATATAACTTTTGAAAATTCAACAAGCATTGGATACTAAGAACTTTGTTAGTTTTTATAATAGCAAGTCACCATTGTTTGGCACTATTGCTTATGCCAATTTTATTTGTCTACCGAATTGTCTATTCCAAATTGCAGAGTGTACATTTTAGAGTCTATTATAGAGGACTAACCGTGTTGTTACGTAACCGATGAAATAAAAGTAAAGGCTTCATTAGAGTTATACACAGATTTGAAATTCGAATAGTTTTCAAGAGCTGAGAATCAAGACTAGACTGTTAGCATTAACTATAGTATTTACAAAGTAAAACCAGTCAACCACTCTGATATGGTTATTTATTCATTTGACGTTCTGTATACAATCGATTATATTTAAACAATACAACATTTATTTGTAATAATTGTAAACCATCCAATGCCGATTATTTTGTATTACATCTAAAAACTTTCAAAATATTTTATTTTAGCATGTAACTAACTCCTTTTGGATTTTCCTGGAAATACCGAATTTTTGAAGCGATTTCAACGAAAATTGGTAAAAGCAATTTTTCACTCTTGAGAACAATTTTATTAGAAACTTGATTCGATCGGCCTAAAACTAGCTGGCAAATAAAAGTTCGGTTTTTGCGCTTTTAAATTAAAGGGGAATCGTAACCGTATTTTTGAACCAATTCAAATCAAATTAGGTACAACGAATGTTATGAATAAAAGCACGATTATGCTCGAAAATTAATTGAATACAATAACAGCATCAGGTACCTGTCGTAAGAATTTCTAAAAATTTTTGTATGAGAAAAGATGCTATATTAACTTCATAATTTGTCCGATTTTAAATTTGGCGAGTTCATTGGGCATAGGTATGAATAGATGTCTGTTGTTTGGCGATATAATTTAAAGAAGGACCAGCGGAAGGAGATTCCTTTTTGCTGAAATATATTTTCAAAAAATGTTTATGAAATTTTCGACAGTATTAAAAAAAAAACGTTAAGGATAAAAAGAGTATCAAGTTTAAAACTCTGTTTTGAAGCAATTTTTGGGAAGGATTTGAAATTATAAGGTCCGAATGATCGAATTCTTAAAAAGGATGAAAAAATATAAAAGCAGAATATCACATAGAAAAGCTTGAACTTACAAGAAATTTATTCACACATTTTTCTGGCCAATAAAAGGGAAAATAGAAGATTTGAAGAAAAGACTAATTTAAACAGAGTATATAGTAACTCAGGATGTTGGCACAAAATTTCAGAATTTACAGAACATTTACAATAAGATCGATATGCTAAGAAGTTACCATCATGGTTTTATAGGTTATAACTTTAAAAAATTTAAGAAAAACTGAAAAATTTGAAAGAAAAATTCATTTTTATTTTTCTTTTAATGAACCAATGAAGCATAAATTTTCCCATCTGCACGTTTGATGGAAATAAGGTAAACACCTTTCGATATAGAATTGTTGCCGTATTTTCGTTTTTTTTAGACCTTTTTCTTTTCTTGATAACAAAAAACGGGAAAAAAAGAACTAAACGAATTTAAACCAAATTTTCTCTTCTTACGTATATATATTTTATGTACAAGCCTGCTTTTGAAGTTTATATACATACTTAAAGAATGGATCTTCTTTTACTTATTTCGCAGATTTTTCTTCCTTTAGATCCCTTCTATAAATACATATATATATATATATATGAATAAGTATGCTTAGGTCTTCAATTTATTGGAATATTTTTTTTTAGTGATTTTCATCCCTTTCATCCCTCTAAGAAACTACATACTACACAAGGGGAGGAAGATGATGATGGGTGTAAAAAAAAAATATATATATATATTACGTGGCCAAAGTTAAATATACGTACATCAACAGCCTATATAAATTTTTATAAATTATACTGTTCAGTTTGGCTGGGTACGTTCCAATTGATAAGGATTACAGTCAGTTGAAATGATGATGGCACATGTATAAAACGGATGAAAATTCTACTTCATTGAACCGAATATATAGATATATGTAAAGAAAATATGGTATTTTTCTTTTTCTCGCCTTATTTTTAGTTCGTTTTTTTTTTTTTTTATTCCTTAATATAATATATGTAGGACAAAATAGATTTATGCATATATCAATTTAACACAGATCAAGATTCTTAAAATATTCTTGATAGAAAGTGATGGCTGCTAAATTCAAATATATATGGAATGTATTATATTTATGGATTATATATTTTCATATATATATCAATATCTGTTTAGGTTTAATGTATTTAACTTTATTATAGACGAACATTTTTGAATTGAAATTGACATTTATTGCAATATATTTTGATTTATTATATTATAATACATATTGCAACTTGTATATATTTTGTAAATACATAATCCAATATAATCTGACAAAATATATTTCGTATATGAATTGAATTCGTCTAATTTTTAGAACATTAATTTTTAAATCTATGGAAATTGTGTTACATTACAGAAAATTATATACGGAAAAGTTCTCATCTGTGTCTGTAGAAATTGTAAGCGAAAAAACTCCCAGAAACATAATGGAACTTTAAACGGCGTCATATATATCGAAAACAATTTGATGCTAGAAATCATTTTTAAATTTTCAAAACAGAACGCAAGGACTCATATTTCTTAGCTCAGTTGGTAAAATTTGCTGAAGCTTGGCTTGTATGTACTGCCACACCTATCATAGAGACTTTGAACAATCCGATTACAATCTCTTCCGATCTCTGCAGAACCCTTTGGTCGAGAAAACCCTTACCTTCGAAAACAGTGTGAAAATGTATCCGAAAGGCTTTGAAAAAGACCAAAAGTTGTATGAAACGGAGATCGGGAAATTGTCTGAAAGATGGCAACTCATTATCGAACAAAATCGCCGATAATTTAGAAATTAAAGTTTTTCTTTTTATAAAAACAAATTTCTTTTTATTTCATTGTAAAAATCTGAAAAGACCAATAAAAGTATTCGTTGGGCCTAAATAAAAAGCGAATTTTTCATAGGAAACAAAAACTTTATTAAACAACATATTGTCCATTTTGGTCAATGACGGGATGCCATTTTCCTGTCATGGCCATTTTTTCGTCGTTGCAAAACTTTCAGGGCGATTTAACTTTTGATTCTCTATACAACCATTCCTGGTAGTACCTACCATAAGGCATAAAAACTAGAGTGAAGCCTGCACCCTCGTAGAGATACAGATCATAATCCTATAAAAAACATGGTCGAATCGGATTGTTTGTTTCATGTAACATGCACCTATGTAGAAGTTACTATTACTACTCAATCTCTATACTAGTCAATATACTCCAAAGCAAATGGAAGCAGATAGTTTTGTCGTTAGAGAAACAATTTGAACATTTTTTGATTTAAATATTTCATAAAAATTTTTTTTTAATCGGCCAACTAAATGTTAATCCTAATTTTCCATGATTCGATGTAGTTTCATTAACCAGAATACTTGATAATATGTTAATGAATCGAACAAAATAGTGGAATTTACAGGTTGCATATAAAAGACCTCAAGTGAAATACTTTTCGGCCGAGCTAGTGTGATTCTTTATATAGTTTTCATCCTTAATCCATCTTCGGATCATATTACTAAAATAAAATAAATAATATAAAACCCAAATAACATATTCTTTTTTTTTAAGTGCTTATACACCTTATTAATATTCTGTGATTTAGGAATTATTTACCGGGTCCGGATATCGAAGTGTTCTAGTTCAAATCTCTGTTAAATGTAAACAGCACATCTTGTAATATTAAAATTTAACGTGAATGTTGTTTGACATATTGTCTGTCAGTAGTAAAAATTATTTGTTGGTGAAAATACGCGTTATTATTTCTTCTACAATGGGCTTTAAACGAAATTCAATTGTTGCGCTTCATTTGATTGGAAAGTCAAACATCGAAATTCGCTGTATTCAACAGATCTGAATCCGTTGGATTATTCTATTTTAGGAATTTTATAAGCAGAGACTTGCAAAAAAATATACAGAACTTTGGCCGGTTTAGAAAAAGATTTGACTAGTGAATGGAACATCGTGTGCATCGTTTAAAAAGAGATTGAAGCTGGTGGTTTAGGTAAAAGGCGGTTATATACCATTCGAATAATTATAAAATTCAGTATGTATTATAAACTACCTACTTGTATTCCATAAATTTTATTAAAACCGACCAATAAACCAAAAAAAATATACAGCGTTTCTAAATCCGGACGCTTCAATTAGCGGACCCGGTGGTAATAATGTTCTTTGGTAAACGTTTAAAGAAATGTTCCATTTTCTTGGTACCACAAAAGTTTTCAAGAACTAATTTTGAACTCAAATTACAAAATAATCCGCAGTTAAGTAATAATATTTACTTTAAGACAATTATCATTAAATAAAATCAAAATTATATTCAAACACAATTCCCCTTGCCCTAAAGGTGAAATAAAATAATAATTCAATGATTCTATATTGTAGTAGTGTGTCTCTGTTATGTTGTTTTCGGTTATCTCAAGTTGAACAATTTTTCTATAATGCACAACAATTTTACCATATTTATTGCCTTTAAAATATATTAGATGACACTAATTTTTATGCTGTCTACTTTTAATGATGTCACGTAGTTTTCAAAGAAGTACGAAAAGCTCTGTGTACGTTCTCTTATCAAATCATATATACCTATTTGAAATATAAAAAAAAAAGTTAGAAAACAAAATGTTTACACCCTTAACGCGAGCGGCAAAAAGACAACAACCGCAATAAATGAATGAAAGTCACATACTTTTAACACTCTTCAAATCATCCCCTTGGGCTTTTCTAGTTAGTGTCTAGAAATTCTGTATTTATATTTTTATTCTTAAATATTTCTTTTTTTTTTTTTGAGTCGAAAAAAAGAAAAATATTTAAAAAAAAATGAGAAAAGGAAAAATTCTATAAGGATAGGATATAAAGATCTGTTCGTTGATTGCAGAGCTATTCAAGATTATCACGAATACTCAATTACAATTTTTGTTGACAGCTCGCTTGTATTACTTAGACTTCATAAATCTTTACCAAAGTGGATTGGGTTCTATAAAACAGTTCAAAATGGATCACACTAAAAAAAAAAAAAAAAAAATAAGAAGAGAAAATAAAGTTCTTCTTATACAAAAATATATATATTTTATTTGTCATGAAGCTTCATATTTAAAATTAAACCTTATATTACAGAGTGTATAGCAAATATTAAAAACGGAAACATATGTAATCAGAAAATGTTATGTTGGATTGTTCCAAACCTAAACATAAGACATAACTTAACAAAACTTTGAAATTACAACTTAAAAAGCCTACGGTAGTTGCAAGTGTATGTGACGCCGAATTACGACGGTGCTTCCCTAAATTTCCAGATCAATTTCAATTATTTACATATCGCTTTATATTTTTTGTTGTTCCTTATAGCCTGAAATTCAAAGGGATATATCAACAATCAAAATAATTAGTACAAATGGATACGTCCGCCTATGGCTAACCAGATGACAACCATAGATATACGTTAACTGGAGATTTCATTTCTCTCGTTTTCATACAAAATTATGCAGGAGAAATGGTTGCTGTTTTATCTTCTCGCTCGCTTACTCCAAACGATAGAAGCCCAA
This sequence comes from Xylophagus ater, assembly GCA_963422695.1. NCBI lineage: Eukaryota > Metazoa > Arthropoda > Insecta > Diptera > Xylophagidae > Xylophagus > Xylophagus ater. Next base: position 40,416,919 of record OY730481.1, on the reverse strand, counting down.
GTTTTACAAGTTTCGGAGATAACGACTAGCCGCTCAACCGATATAATAATTTAACTTGGTTTTCCCTCAATTAGGATTTAAAATTTACCGAAGTTCCATATTCCCCTCTGTCGGCTCACGTGAGGCAGAAAATTATTATCTCTAGTTAATATACCTTTGTGATAAGAACGCGCTTAAACTTTAGGATAAAATTTCAGCTGAAAGAATATGGATCGTCACTGAAAACTGCAATCCGAAAACTGTATGCGTATATATCTAAGTTGTTACTGTTGGAAGAAGCTTTTCCAAAATGAAATAAATAAAACCACTTCTGTGATCAATAAATGTGTCTGTGTTAGTAAGCAAATCAATTTGATTTTCAAGATTTAATATTTAAATATTCCAGGAATTTTTTGCAATAAAAGTCCAAAGACAATAAATATTAGAACTTCAACATTAAAATTTCTTCTTCCTTTTGCCTAATGTTTTCATTATGTATTTGTTGAAGGGCCTCAAATTTGTAACTCGTCCACACATAAAAAAAAACTCACGGACCGACGCTGTTTAAGAGTGCAAAGAATTCAGCTCTGATTTGGAGTATGCTTATCTCCGACAATATACATTTTGTCAAAAGAATTTCGAAACTAAAATAACCGAGGTGGATGCTTTCCTATATGAAATATGTATTTACAAACATATGAAAAATTATTTGCGTGCTTTTCCTAATTATATGAGTTCAATTTGGTGGCACCGCACGTACATACGTAGATGACCTAATTTATTTGTACGTGATTTGGTGTTTGTTGGCTACATAAACCGATAGAGGATTCTCGAATATTGTCTTTTTAATTAGAACGTTTTTGTAATTGCGCTGTTCATTTTTACACTATACTATAGTTTTAAGAATACAAATGCGTGCAAAATTTTCTATCAAAAACAGCACTAATATTAGTCGCGTATATATTAAAAATATTAAAAATTAACGTGTAAAGAAACTGTTTCGAAGATCATTGTCATTTTGAAAAACCGAAGCTAACTTACAAAATGCTGTACAACTATACCTTGCTATACGGCCGCTCTTTATATGCCATTTCGCTATAATGGCCTATTTTAACTATGTAACTTTTTCGATTAACGGCCCTAATGTTTCATGATACGGCCAAAACAAATGCTGTACATGCTGTTAGCGACCTTCTGTTTAGTTACAGCTTCTCCCTTTAGGTAACTCTGCTACAAAAAATAATTGATTCGTTATACACCTTTTCGCTTTACGTCCAACTAGGCTGTAAAGCGAGGTATGAGTGTATTTCCTTATTTTAATTTTGTTTAGTCTTTTCAATGTCTTATCAAATTTTCTTGAAAAATTTGGGAAATGGCATAGTAAAAAGATTTCAAATACAATTTTTTACGTAAATCATGGATTTTGCTGTTTTATGATTGTTTTCTAATTTCCGTCATTTCAAAAGTATTTCATTTTCCAATTCATTATCATACTCCTTCTTTCCATTAGCCTTTCAAACAAAATGAGAGTAAATGGTAAATTTTCTGAATATTTTTCATTCTAATGATCGTCCTCTAAGTATTGGCTAAGCCCAAAAAAATTCCTTTACACAAATGATAGAATCGATGTTAATTGTACACAAGTTTATTAATAATTATCAACTCAACTTTCTTATACACCCTGTGTACATAGAAATACAGCATATTTGATAAAATGTCTTATATAAATTGTTATAAGACAAATTCTTTTCTTTTACTTATGATGTGTAAAAATAACGAAAGAATGTACTAACAACAATAATAATAATAATAAAAATAATAATAATAATAATAATAATAATAATAATAATAAAGAAAATCCAGATGACACGTACTTACTTTTTTATATAAAAAAAAGAAATGAAGTAAAATTCACTCTAAATTAAAGTCAGCGGAGACAAGAAGAAAATTGAATTTTGAATGGGAATGAATGAGGTTGAATGGTGAAAAAGGAAATCATGCCAGGGAAAATGAAACTCAATTTCCTATAATATAGAGTTGGGATTGTATTATATTGATTATGAATGTTCGGTATACTATAAGAAAATGGTATAATAAAAGGCATTTTTAAATCCCAAAAAAAAGAAGAAAAAAAAAGAAGAATATATAAAAAAATCAAAGAAAGTTATAAACTTTAAATCTAATATTGAAATAAAAAAAAAATGGTAGATAACTCTGACTAACATTTTGAATGGATTTAATTTAGTCCTATCGGGTTTTCAATAAGTAAAAAAAATAAAATATAAAATTAAAAATAAACACTTAAGAAACCAAAAAAATAATAACGAAAAGAAAAGATTGTAGAAAAGTACAACATCAAAATAGAGGATACATACAAAATGGTTTATTTTAAAACTTATTATTAATGAAATAAATAAAATTAATCCGAATTAAAAAAAAAAAGTAAATTAAAAAACATTGCAATAAAAAGTAACTTACCACCGCGGTTTTCACTATCCGCTGGTTTAACCTGAATGGGACGGTTCATCTAATAAGGAAAAACACAAAAAAACAAGATTATTTATTTGATATTATTTATATATATACAATATATAAAAAATTAATTAATTAACATTTAAAATACTATTTAAAATATTGTCATAAGTTCTTAGCACTTTATAATTACAAATTCAGAAGTGGGATACGATGTTATAAAAGTAAAACAAAAAGAAAAAAATGGTAATCCGAAAAAGTCCTTACAACATATTACAACATACATATATGCATATATTTAATATAAATGTAAAATCGCACTAATGGATTCCCAAACCATTACTTGAATGTCGTTTAATGGGGTCAGTTTTGAATATTCGCATATTCTAGTCTAATATATATATTGTAGAATGAAAATACCATACTATATAAAAGTGTTTAAGGTGATATACAATATTTAGTGGATGGATATACATATGAAGAAGAATTATTATGAAATGGGTTTAGGTTTAGAGATAAAGGTTAGATTCCTCCGATTCATTTTTACATATAAATATATAAATACCGATTTAGATAATATTCTCTACCTAATTGTTTTGCCATATACTGAATATGATAAATGTAAAAGTTTTTTTGGTTTTCCATTTTCAGGGCTGAATATGTAATATGTTATGGTTTTTTATCATTTCATTTTGTACACATATATGTATATTTGAAAATTTCTTCAAAAACCACCAGAATTCACTTCCATTATTATCACAGTACGATGAATTTTTAGCCACAGTACACCAACTTTCAGACAAACTTGACCGACGAGAGACCAATCTTTGGTTCTGAATTATTAACGATGTTAGTGGTTTTTATTCGAATAGTGTTTAACTTTTGACCACAGTAAATGGAAATTATGAGAAATAATAATTGTATATATATATGGAAAAAGTATTTTATATTATTTCATATTATCAATTTGTTTAAAATTTCCAAGAAAATTTAATATATATTACTGAAATAAGGATTGTCTTACTATATTCTACTTACAATTTTTTGATATGTTCCTACGATTACGTATGCTGACAAAAAATTAAAATTCAATGTTAAACTTTAATTACTGTCTAATCTGCGTATAAGTATAAGTATTGTTATAATTTTCCCATTCAGTATCAGGTATGACTACGAAAAGCGAAAAGGTACAAAAAAATCTTTTAAATTTTTATAAAAAAAATAATGAAAAATCTTATAATTTAGACGCTGCTAAAGACCCCAAAAAGACCAGATCGACAGTGTTAAGAACTTCAAATCAGTTCTGTGATGCACAGATAGTAATAGAGAAGCTGGAAAGTGGAAGAACAGGTACCAGTTACAAAAATTAAGGAAAAGGTACGTTACGGTGTATCAGCGGAGAAAAAATAACTACATATAGCTGTAACAGATTTGTCAAATAAAATGTATAGCAGTCGATCGAAAAAATTAAATAAAGGAACGATGTACAGATATGCAAGAAAAAAGGAAATTAAGCAGCAAAATACCACTCTCGCGTAAGGCGTTTAGTTGAATCTTATTCACATTTTTATAATGAGCGATCAAATTAAATGGCTTCGTAAACAAGCAGAACTGCAGGATATGCGCTACGAAGAATCCAAGACGAGTATGACTATTACACCCACTTAAGTGTACTGTTTGGTGTGGTGTATCGTCTGCGAGGATCATTGGCCCATATTTCTTCGAAAATGAAGACGGTGTTGCAGTTTCCATCAATATCGCACGATTTTAGAAAATTTTTGGTTCCAACAATTTGGAGCCACAGCATATACTGCAAGGGACTCAATGTCATAATACTCAATAGTATAAGTTCTTCTGTTACTATTAATAATAATAAAAGAATAGAAAATAAATTAAAGAAAAATATAAAAATACCATTTAGAAATAAATACTAAATGTTGATAGTTGTTGTTGAGTCTGGAAATGTAAACCAGACCCTAAGGATTATATATTATATTATATTTTGCTTTAAGGGGACTTTAAACAAAGGCTTGGACATGAAATACTGTTTACAGACACGATTTTTTCTATACCTAAGATCACACAAAGAAAATGGAATATATTTTCGCAACTTCTTTAGTAAAAAGCATCACAACGATAAATCGTTTTTTGAAATTTTTTTTACTTTCATGTTATTACTAGTGGCTTAGTGCATGCTGCGCTCCACTCGTTAGCCCCACTTAAGAATTGAACCTGGCTTGACTTAACTACTTTTTGTATTAATTTGAAAGGAGTGCAGAATATATTGAGACAGTCATTATGCTATATGGTTTCGCGTTTGCAATTGTAAATTTTCTTATAGTGATTTTTACACTGTTGCGTTCCTTTGTTCCTTCTTCCTGATTTTGATTTGCAATGAAATTAAGAAATATAGGTTTAGGATGTAAAAATAGGTGGAAGTGTGGAGTAATTTTTAAGTATTTGATAACAAAAAGTTCCCAGATTTTTGGTGAAATCACATGAATTTTTCTCTACGATTTTTATTCAGAATAATATGTTATAAATGTTTTAAGCCCTAGTAATTAAGGATACTAACACACCGATACCATGACATCTTTTGAAAATTAGGACTACTCTAAAAGGCCACAAGACTTTTTTTTTCTTCCATTTCAAACTTTAATTTTCAAATAATGTGAAAATTCGATTCATTTACTGATTTTTAATATTAAAGTGAAAATTTCCCTTTGTTAATAAAAAAAAAAAAAAAAATTAAATAAGATAAGATTGAAAGCTCTCAACTCATTGCTTCATTAAATTTCCTTTTCTTTTGTATACATAAAAACATAAAACATGGAAAAAAAAGAAAAACATTTTCCGTTTTTTTTTTTTCATAAACAGGAAAACAACATACTATATACATATATACTGTGAGCAGAAAGTTTTCGCATCGTCATTCTTATATAAAGGCGCAACAGGCATTTGACGGTTGGAAAACACATTCATCAATCAAAAAAAAAAAAAAAAAATACACCAAAGGTTTATTATGTATGGAAAAATAACATAAAAAGAGTATTTATACAACAGACGAAGGAGAAATAATAATAATAATAATAATAATAACAATATAAAAATAAACATACAGTAACTTAAAATCGGCCTATACCCGATTTTCTGATGCCCTATATATAATAAAAATAATAATATTTCAAGATTTTTTTTTCTAATTAGAACGTAGCCTAGCTCCCAACAGCATAAATCTATTCCGAAAGTCAGTATGTTATATTTTAAAATACATCAAAAAAACTCTATGCACAAAGCTTATTTTCTCCTACAACTATTTCTTCCTCCACTACTATATCCCCAGCCTAATGTAATTTTAAATTTAACATAGTAGGTCTGTTTTACTAGCCACTTGCTCTGGGGTAGAGCAAGTTTTTACATTGAAAACAAAAATAATGAAAGATCAAATCCTACACTACTCTCAGATCAGGGGTAACTATTACACCCGAATTAGTTCAGTTTCTACCATAAAAAGTGTATTAGCTAAAAGTTTCTCATTTCATTACAATATGGTTGCTAAATAGCACTACAAACATTTCAGTTAAAGCTTTCTCCTACTCTTGCTCTTTTTTTGCCACTTACCCTGCTCCAGGGTAGGATATGGCAAATAAAACAGACCTAGTATCGCCTATTTATGCAAACAACGTAACATATGTTAATAATTTGAATGAAGTTGTTGTACAAATTTTCACATAAAATCTGAAAAACGAAAACAAACTGCAAAACTACTCTGGATTCTGACCTATAACTTCGCTTCACCTTGGTTGATTTTGATAAAATGCAACACGAAGGAATAACCAAATCACATCGTAAATTTCATCTAAATCGGATAACGCGGTTTTGAGTTATCTTGTATACGAATGATCGAACGGACGGATAATTCTCTTTTGTTTCTCTACACATCTATAGCCTTCAAACCGTTCTAGTAAAATGGCAAAACTAATGAACTCTCTGGTACTACATACCATAGGGCATAAAAAGGTAAAGAAAATATTAATAAAAGTTCATATTTTTTTTTTTTATAAGAAAAATAACATAAAATGTCTTGGAACAAACGGCTGGAGCTTTATGAAAATACATAATAATTGACGTTTTGGCTTGGTAATCCACAGCCTGTCAACACCCCCCACAAGAGTTGGTCTTTTTTCTTCTTCTTTCATTATCATAATATTTTATACCAATATTATGTATGACATACAAGATTTCTAGGAAAATACAAAGCTCTTATCTATTAGCGCAACTATTTTGTAATACTATATAAAAATGATATTTTATTGTCTAACATGTTTTGCGAAAAAAAATATGATAATATTCACTAAAATAGAGACGTGAACAGTATTATCGAAGAAAATGATAGATAGTATGATAGTCTGTCCAAACTGACCCAGTTTTTCACATTATATTATATGTGGGGGCGGCCATAAGGTAAACATTTTATATGATTAGAAAATACTTTTAGCCTTTCAATATTTATATTTATTGAATAGTGAAGGGATAAAGTTATATATTATATGAATGATAATAAAAATGTAGAATATATGCAAAAAGAAAGGGGGATCATGCCAAAAAAAAAAAAAGAAAGTAAACAAGCTAAGAAATACACTACCAATGGATATATGGAATATCACTTTCTTTCGTTTAAATTATAGTAATGTAACTTACATAATTAATTTAATTCGAAAATGTTTTTAGTCGAAAATATGTTCTTTGTTATCCTTTTTTACAGTGTCCTTTCTAGATTTACACTCAAATTATTAAAGGCACGCGAAAATCTGGATTTTCGCCAAAATACTAATTTATTCATTATCTTCTGTTACATTTCTTCAATTTATTTGCAACAGAAGTATTGCCATTCCAATGGATTAAACTTGGGGAAAATTATTGTTCACGGATTATAGAGGGTTCTACGATCTTTGGAACATTTATTGAAGGTTACACGATGAAAATACGATAGTTTGGAAAATGCTGATCTAAGAAATCAATGTTATATATTACCAAAATAGAAAAGTTCTATATTAAAAAGGACGTTTCGAAGACTAAATTAACTTTCAGTTTTCATACTTTATGGAACTAAATGTAAAGGATTCTACTATTTTTAACCAGAATCTTCGAGAAAAATGGAGAAGTTTGTATTATTTTCAATAAAGAAAATAATTTTCCGAACAATTCTTTACAAATAATGAATCATGACGTACTGTAAGTTTATATATTATGACATTATTGTAGACAAATTAAGTGACACAGCCTCTTTACATAGATTCGAACATTGGTGTCAGAAGTATGATCATTTAATAGAGAAACACGGTGCGAATTGGGAAAAAAATCAATTCTATTAAATACTAAATCTGTTTAAATCCATTTATTTAAAAAATCATTGTTCTATATTTCTTTACAATCGAATAATTCCAATAACATTGAATAAAGTGTTCGTGTAAATAGGCGGGCAGACAAACAAACAAGCAGACAGACTGGATATTTTCTGTACTGTACATAGAAATTTTAAGATCCATTAAAAGGATAAAAAAACGACAAAAGTATAGTATAGTAAAAAAAATATTTTATTTCGAAGTTTTAACTTCGAAGATGAAGGTGGAATAATTATTAGAAAAGTACACGTAGATTAGTTAAAAGGTAATGTCAGTCAATATGTTCGTGATGATCATTACTTATTCACTTCTATAATATCGCGTCTTTTCATTGATTCATATATAGGTTGTCCATACTAGAATGTACATATTTCCTTCATTTGTCTATCTTCTTTTTTCCTTCTTTTAATTTCATCTATTTTATGAGAATTTATTTCGACTTTCTCAGTTTTATAGCCATAAGGTTTATGTTTGCATGGAAATTTTCCATTAATTCATGTCTCGAACAGGTGAATTTTCCGTCAAAGAAAATATCATACATACCCATCGATAGTTATTTCTTTTCTATTATTAAAAATTCGATATTGTTATTGTCCATTTAATAAACGAAACAAAAAAATTAATAAAATAGAATTTTTATACCCTACAGTAATATACCAATAGGGTATATTAGCTTTGTTACTATATTTGAAATATATAGAAATAATCACAGGAGAACGGTGATTTAAGATCCGCTGCCAAAGAATATAGAGTTATTTCGATTTACACCATGCCCAAGAAACGCAATGGCTGCTTTTAATAACATAATGAAGGTTTTATTTTCTAGACTTGCTCATGTATGTAGGAAAAAAGGATGAGCCAAAGTAAAACACTTTATTTCAATATACGAACTTCTTTTTTATTCTCCGTTCTCTAGCAGCGATTCAATCTAGACTGTCTCACTCAAGATCGTTGTCCGCCTTTTTTCTAGATCAATTATCTTCCTTAACTCTGATAGCCATTATAAAATCATGACTAATGTTTACGTAGGACTTGCTTCGAATACTACCATGCAGCTGCATAAATATGTTTGCATTCTCGATAGCCCGTAAGTTAACAATGATCATGTTGGCATTTTCTTTACATGAATTAGGTTTCTTGCATCTGATAGCCATCCTACATATATTTTCACGAAGTCAGTAAAAGGAAACAAAGTTATAAAGCATAGGTATATAAAAATTAGTTATTAACTGGAGATTTTGTTTCTTTCGTTTTCATATAAAACTACGGAGATAAAATAGTTAATATTTCATCTTCTTGCTCGTTGACTCCAAAGATACGAGTCCAAGTTTTCCAGGTTTCAGAAATAAAAACTCGCCGTTCAACCAACGAAATATAATAGCTATTGTAACTTAACTTGCTGCTATTTCAGTTAGTTGTTCTATTCTACATAATCTCTTCTCTCGGTCATCCCACCATAGAAATACATCTCTATGAGAACCGGAGCTTTTATTTCAAAAGCATCTAATATGTGCCCAATGTCACACATACAACTTAGCATGTTAGTTCTCTGGTTGAGAATATGAACTAACTAGTATAGACATTTTTAAAAGAGAATTTTCTTTTAGAGTTATCATTTTTATATTCTTTGCTATGACTATACAAACCACATAAAATTTCACAAAATCGATTATATGCCGATTTTATGATTCTATACATCTTCAAATTTTATTGATGGGAATCAGTTTTGAGTGACTTACATGTCTACTATATATATTTTTTTTTTTGATAGACAATTACTAGATTTACGAATTGAAATTCTTATTCTCATTAAATATACAAGAACCATTTTTATTTTATTGCTATTATTATGTTTGGCTTTCGAATTATGATGGATAGAGAGAAAAATCCCCACAATTTTGTTTTTCTTGCCATAAACATGAAGTCTAATAAATTAACGAAATTCAAAAACAAAAACAAAAAGTTTGAGGGAATAATTTTTAATTAATCAAATTGATTACCTTTCCAATTTGGACAGGTAAAAAGTTCATATCTAACCGAATATGTACTTCTTTTAGTTCCGTTTTTTATTAATTATAAATTGAATGCATGCCCCGATAAATTATGTTTGATTGAGAGAGAGTAATAAAATACTAATGATGTTTTCCTTTCTGTTTTGTCACTTTTGATAGAAGTGATGTTTTGTGGTCACCCAAAAAAAAAAAAACATATTAATGCTAATACTAATTATAACATTGTACTAAATTTTTATATGATTGAAATGATGATGGATATATCTAAATGATATTAAAGGAACTTAAATTAGAGGCTCGTCTCTATGTACATGACATTTTCCCTAGCTAATTATTATATTAATTTCATTTATAATTGGTAAAGAAAAATGTTTTTTTACGACCTTATTAGTTGTATTCAGAATGAATTAAACTTGGGGGTCTAATTAAGTTTTGTATGTATACTAGAAAGTTATGGGCTATTAAATTCAAAGCTTTGAAAATCATACAATAAAATTCAAGTGCAGCTAAAGCTACAAACCTGTTTATCTCGACTCTAGGTACTAATTTTGTAACTCATTCAATATACTAAAAGAGGTTTACTAAATTTCGAAATGGATATTTTAGTCTCCAAGACAATAAACGGAAAAAGGGGTTAGATCATAGACTTTAAACTTTTTTAGATACAAGCTTTGCACAAACTCAAGATCTTTTCAAACAATTAGGTGTACGTTAACAAGCTAGTTCGGTTCGGTTACGAGCAAGAAAGATGGAAGATAGATTGATGGCAAAGTAAGAGATAAGCTGGACTATAATTAATTGGACAGGTGATTTTGCTTCAGGACAATACCCATTTCCATGAAGCTCTAATCAAGACATTTTGTAACTTTTATATTGCCTGGGCAAAACCACTTAGCAGAAGAGCGGCTTCTGAAAGTTGAAGTAGTTCGAAAATAGTCCGATGACCATTTCGCCTCAAAACCGCCAAATATACCATCCTATGGCTTTACTTTCTTTACACTTATGGTTCACTACTTATGTATGAATTTTTGTCTAGATTAGTTCAGTTATTGGGCCTGCAAAAATACAAAAATTTCCAATTCCGCATTTTTTGTTAAAAAGTGCAAGTCGAATTTTCTCCATCAATATTTATACCTAGCGACCCGATATTTTGAGATACAAAAGTTGTTACAATGGATATCATATTCTCATGTTCGTTAGGATGATATTTTGGTCCTCTTATTTACTCAACACATATGGTATATGATATAATAGTCGTAATATTGGGCTTTCCGGAAATTTCGAACCAATTTTTAAAGCTAATTTATTTATTTAGGTTATTTTGTATTCATTGTTTTGTTCTATAATCGTTCTCAATCTTGACGCAACTTGAGTACTCTATCCTTCGAAAATTTCTGATGTTTTCCAGAAAAACACTGCTCACGGTGATTATTAATGTTGTCCCAATAAGACAATTTTTTAAAGACCCGATTAAATGATAATCTGAAGGTGCAATATCAGGTGCAAGAGAAAATATCTTTTTTGTTGCTTGTGAGACATTTTTAGCTTTTCAGAAATAGAAAAGGATCAGGTAACCTATCTTCAAAAGGTAAAAATTTATCTTTAAAGATGCGTTAAAATGTCTTATTTCAAAATATATATACAAGTAATTCTTGTATACAAGTTGTCTTTTGGAAATCGGTACGAACTTTTTGCACAACCCAATAATTTAGTAAAGTCTAAGATTACAGACTTGAGAATTAACATATTATGTAGATAACCAGACATACAAATACTTATTCGGAAATGTATTTAAATATTAGAAATTTATTGAAATTGAAATTTAAAATTGGTAAAGATATTTTCTTCTTTTTATATTGAATTCTAATGCATATAAATTTAACATTAAAATAATTGATTCCGACAAAAGCCAAGAAAAGAAGGGAAAATTCGACAATTATGTTCAAATTGAAAATTCCCAAGCTTTTCTTTCCCTTCAGCATATTAAAGGAAAGAAAAGGATAAAACTAGAAACTTTAGTTTTCATATATACGAGTATAAAAATGTTCAAAAAATTTTTGAACAAAAGCCTACTACTATGTCGCCAACGAATAAATTTACAACAAATTTGCGCAAATGTCAAAAGTAATTACCAACGATAAAATTTCCAGCAGGGTCATAAAGCCCATCCGGATGGTATCCAAAAAAAGAAATAAACGACAATAAGAAGAACAACAACAGCATTTGGAGGAAAATAGAAAATGAAATGATATAAAAGAAAAATTTAGTAGGAAAAAGCTTGTGTAAGCATAATCGAGAGAGATTCCCTTAACATAACGATCTAAGAAAGAAATTCTTTTCTTTTTTTCTTTACGAACAATGAAAATGGAAAAGAAAGAAATAGAAGCAATTTGTAGGCGTTAAAGTGTATATAACTGAAGTGCAGAAATATATACTATATGTATACATTTATTTGTATAGGTCCAATATAGAAAAGCGTTTTGTAAAAATGGTGTATGTATTTGATAACTTTTCACTGGTCACCCCTTTCATTTTTCTTTTCTTTTTTCTTCACCATTTCTCAAGTGATTGTCACATCAATTTGTTTCAAGTGTATGTTATCTTTTCTGCTGTTGTTGATGTTCTTGAATTACGAAACTTGGAACCAACAACCAACGTCAATGTGTTGAAAAGGAAGAAAATATAAATACTTGAATTTAAGAAAATTCTTTTATTATAATGACGTCTTTAACAGAAAATCTTCAAATTCAAAAACGAATGTCGAAAAAAATTTGAAAGAAAGTAAATATTACGGCAAACACACATAACACAAGAATAAGAGTGTCATACGAATTTCTGTACTAAAATACTAGAAAGCATTTCAGAAAATATAGTTAAGTTGGCAGGAATTTTCTTCACAATAAAGAAAGGATAAAAGGAAAAATATTTTTCCATTCATAATGATGAAATATTGTGCTATATATTAATTTATCACATCGCGATCTAACTTGATAAATATTAACTAATCAAATAATATAATTTCCTTGGTTTAAATGTATGCCACATTTTCAGTGACCATCTAAAGATTTTCAATTTCTAATTTCTTAATGAGAATTTATATGGTTTTCAAAACTATTTGGTCTGAAGTGTAGGTTCGAATCCCAGCCTCTAATAATATTATTTTGGGCATATTTTCAAGTTTGAATCAACTTCGATAAGGAGCTGTAACATATGTGTTGTCGGGATTAGATGAAAAAAAACCGCATTCTTTTGCTATTTTTTGCATTCGATGTTGTCAGCGTTTAAACAAATTTTAGTGGAAAATTAGCAAAACATCGCGTTACAATGGCCGGTTCATCTAAGTTGGAATTGAGAAGACTTAATCAAACCGATAGACTGGATCAAAAAACATGGGAAAAGTCCCCTGTAAGTGGGGCTGATTATCCTAGAAAGAATGGGAAACACACAGACACGTAGCAACTTTACTGTATCAAACCATGGCCCATTAAATGTAAGGCGATCAGGGACATCCTCCGTGTTGATATAAACGTGTCCATCGTGTTATGTTGAGCCTTTAATATCAATACTTTGCGGGAAGTTGATTTTGTTGCATTAATGAAAGGTAAATTTAATTTAGACTGTTCGAATAGAAGGAACCACTCTCGGTAACCTCGACTTAAGCTTGATTAGGAATATTGAATATGCTTAAATTACATTTCATACTTTTCTACCAATGTCCAGTATTGAGCAGAATGACACGTAATTTTTTGTGTATAAATTTTTGGCACCATTGTAGCGCTGCAAAGCTTGGTAAAGTAAATATATGTACTTTCATACAGTCAGTCATTTTAACAAATACTATTAATGAAATTGCGCGTGCAGACGTAGCCAAATCAGAAGTTGGAAACTCTCTTTATTGTATGCTTTTTCGTAGAATACTAATACTAGCCATTTTGCTCAAACCCAGAGACTTTGTCAAAAAAGGAGTTCAATTTGTAATTAGTTTGTAATAATTCTATTTATATAACTTATAATTTTTCCTGAACAGTAATAACCATATTATAAAGGTATATTTTCAGAAGTTACATATTGTACTGATACTGACGCAGCCTATCCTTTTTTTCATTTTCCTGTCATCATTATCGTGCTTTAAACTTACAAGTACTTAAAAGATTGTGAATTTATTAACATTATTTTTAATGCCAAATCCCAATTCTAGACCGATCAAATTTTCTTTTAAAATAAATTACATATATATTGAATATAATGAATTCTGTGGATGAAAAAATTTCTGTTCAAAACCATACCTTTTGAATTTTGATCTTGGAATTATATATATTCCTCGATGGCTTGAAAAGAAGTCTATATAATATGTTATAATATCAAAAGTTCTAGGTAGAGAACCATTTTTTTTTTTTTCGTATATTTGTTGCTAGTGTGACTTGAAAGAGGTCAATTTGTTGAAAAGCTTTTCTGTCCACCCACATATTTATATCAAATGGGTATCATATTGTTCAAAGACAGACCATATACCTATATACACTACATATGCTTTGATATATCTACGCTATGTATATATTACAAGCTATGCTTAAGAGTTTCAATATACCTAAAAAGTATGAAAAAAATCGACAATTCTTTATATAGAGTTTTTTTTTTCTTTTTTGCTTTTCGTGATCTAAAACATTATAATAGGAATATCCGAATACAATACAATGGTTTCAACAATATATTCTACATATGTACTATGCTATAGAAAATAGGAGGAAGGATATGATATCTGGATGGATACTCATAGCAACGAATCCCTAATACAATATCTAGTAACAATGAGAAAAATTTACGGCACACTTTTCTATTGTTCATCCGTTTTCCTATATACATCTCTACCTATATACATATGTAGTATGTAGTCGTCGACAGCCATATTTTTGGATGTACCATACAATACATATGTACATACTAGGTAAAGGCGCCAGTTTTATGGATATTTATACCATTTTTATAGAAATTTTTACTCGATCTGCGCGACTATTTTTGTGTAATTTGAATATACAAACAAAAAAGTTCCCAAAAATGTTGATTGTTTTGTTTGAAATAAAGAGAAAAAATGTACAACGTTTTCTATTACATAGTTTACACGAGAACAAATGATGATTATCTGACAATTGATTGAATAGAACTTAAATATATTACCATAGTAAAGAGAATATCCAAACAGTACTATATGTATTCTATGCCTCTACTATAGTTACGTAACCATATCAACAATTATATTTGGTTATCAAACTTTTTCAATCAAGGCCCTGGAATTCATGTAATTGTTGTTGAAACTAATGCCGAATTTCACAGTCAGAACTTAAATCTAATTCACTTAAGGTTTAAGCTTTAGTTATGTTAATGAATTTACAATTATTGGAATAGTATGTAACTGCCTCTTGCCTTAACCATAAGCTTAAACCTCTTTTTAAACGATGCACACGATGCACGCACGATGTCTTGGCTTAAGCGGTTCCATTCACAAGCCAAATCTTTTTCTAAACCGACCAAAGTTTTGCGTTTTTTTGCAAGCCGCTGCTTGTAAAATTCCACAAATGGAATAATAAAAAACGGATTCAGATCTGCTGAATACGGTGAATTTCGATGTTTGACTTTCCAATCAAAGGAAGCACAACAATTGGATTTCGTTTAAGGTCCATTGTACAAAAAGTAAGAACGCGTCTTTTCACCAACAAATAATTTTTACTACTGCCAGATAATATGTCAAGCAATGTTCATGCCAAATTTTAGCTTTGCAAGATGTGAGTTTTATATTTGACAGCGATTTGAATTACATGGACACTTCAGTTGCGGGACACGGTATATATATAGGTATATATATGAATATAATTTCTAGATAATTTTATAATTAAAAAAATATACTACATAATTATAATAAGTATAATAATAAACTGGAAAAATAGGAATTAGATATAAATTAAAATAAAATAAAAGCAATAGACATATCGTGTGTACACACATGAAAAGAATCCCCTCGTATATTGAAATTTTACCAAATTAGTTTTCCTCCTAATTAGGTTAAAAATCACCATCACCAGATCGCTAGTTATTTACGAACCACAAAATTTTACTAATACACAATAATTTAATTGATGTATAGTTAAATATCTATTAAATACTATTTTATATTATAGATATATATATATAGTGGGCAGTGGCGGAGTGGGTCTAAAATTATCGAAATGGTGGATAAAACAAAAATCGGAAAACTACATTTTCGATTAACATTTTCTAGAATCAAAAATTACAACTTTGAAAAGTTTTTCTGAGAAACCAATTGAAATATTATTGGTATAATTGGTACATAATGTCGAACTTTTGTTGATTAACGAAAGCCACAATTGTAGAAATAGTTTAAATAAATTTGCACTGAATTCAACTTAAATAAAAGATGTTATTATACTAAATAACAAACTGGGGGTAAAAAAATAACAATATTATTATTCGGGACTGAACCTTAAATCTATTTAGATCGGTGTTTCCCAACGTGGGGCCTACGCCCCACAGTGGGGCAATTTGATTGTTAAGGGGGGCAATTCGAAAATGGACATGACACGCTCCGGGCCATTTAAATGCAATGCTAGATTTCGGTGCCAAATTTAGTTCCTTAAGTGAACAATTCAATTTTTTAATATTAAAAATTATGTATGTTACATAGGGGGGGGGGGGCATAAGAATTTTAGAAAGGCTAAGGTGGGCCATGGCACAAAGAAGATGGCTAAGGTGGGGCATGGCACAAAAAAGGTTGGGAAACAATGATTTAGATCCACATTTATATAGTTCCCACTTACTATAGGTTAAGCTAATATTATGGCCAATACGCCACTGGTAATGAAAACCATATACGTCTGATTCAATTTCTATATGTTATACCACAAAATATGCTTTCAATAGTAAAAAGGAAACCCATCCATTTCCAATCAAATATCAGGTTTTAGTCGCTAACAATAATAAAAGTAATAATAATAATAATAATAATAATAATATAATCGACTTGTGCATATGAACATAGACTAGAGAGAAAAGTAAATTTCATCCCTCTCCTCCTTAGTTCTTTAATTCAGAAATATAAAACTCTTGATATGTTAACTAATAAACCAAATGTGAACAATTTCATCGAACTTTTTTTTTTTCTTTTATACAATATATAATACTATATATTGCCATTAAAATATAATTCATATATTAAAGTAATAACATAAAATATTCTCTTCGTATGGTATTAAACTTTTATACCGAATAATGCCACACCAATCCACTTATCATACCATTTTCTAACAAATATATTATTTTATAATATGGAAAATACATATACCTATATTATATACATTATTAAACCGAACTAATTACCTAAATGGAATTGAACCACGGAAACTATATAATTACCATTGGTCTGTTATTTATAGTTTAATTAGTAAACATATGTAGGAAATACTGTTGTGTATAGTATACGCCTGTAGAATAGTACTTTACTTTTAGAATGTCTTGCCTATTTAATATTGTTGTCTTTCGTGCGAAGGAAACCCATGAGATACATGTGGACAAAACAATATGTGGTGAAATCGTTTTCTTTTTTTTTCCGTTTTTATAGACTTATATATATATATGTATATATTTTCTATTAATTTTTACCCATGTCAAAGTTCTAAACTAACATTCTTATGTATTGTATTTATTTCATTCAATAACCACAAAACTTTTGCTTAGTTTTTCTTCTATAAATGTAATAAACACACTGCCAAATTGTCCACCAAAAACGTAGCTTTTCCTTCTATAATACATTTATAAAGTAAAATTTTGGAAAAAATGTAATAATATTTTTTGTATTTTATTCTTATTTTTGATTAAAATTTTTTATTGGAAAAATTACTGAACAAATTTCTTATCTAGTCCGTTTTTTATAATATCCATAATTCCCATTACCATCTTTTAATGTGATGATAATGGGAATTATGTATGATCAACAGCAGATACTTTAATTGCAGAGCAGAGGAAAGTTGCTCAACTCAAGTGTAAACAGGACTACAACTTAAAAAGTTGCAATTTTTTTTAATACAATACTACAAGTAGATTTGTATACTGCGCGGAAAAGTTGCAACTTATGAAAACGAAAAGAAGGTTATGCAACCCAAAAGTATTCAAATGTTTGATACTGTTGCACCGAATTGCAGGCATCTTTTTTGCAGATAAGTTATGTTGTTATTAGTTTTATTATTTATAAAAGTAAATTTTCCTTTTGAAGTGAAACACTTCTATGGGGGCGACTAGCAAAAATTATGTCACGATTTTCTGTGACGAAACGTTACATTACAAAAAATCTCATTATATGGACATCCTTGATGATTACAATGTTCAGCAATATTGTGGATGTTATAATGACGATAATTTCCGTCGAAGACCAAATAGTTCTATCTGCCACCGTATTGGCGCTGTATTAAAAAAAGAGCTTCTCTTTCACTTGTACAGTGTTGTCAAAAGCGCACTTCCGTTTTTTTAAAGTGCGACTTTTTCCAAAATTAGAGTCAGAAACGGAGTCCCAATTTTTTTTCTATCCCTGGTTTTAGCTACGTATGTATATGAACAAGACCCGTACATATTACAACTGTAACTGAAAAATCGCAACGAAAAAGTTCCTATTTCTAACCGTCCCTTAAGACTGATACAAAATTTCATAAAAATTGTTTCGAAATTTACTTCCACGAAATTTCATCAAACTCCTGTTGGATCCGTCTTCATTTTATACCCCGTATATTTTTTCCTATTACAATATTCTTTTTCTTAAAAGCATCATAAATTACAATTTAGCAAAAATTACTGTTTGGTATTTTCGGAAATTTTTCTATACATATATGAATTTTTTCTTTTTCCTTTTGGGAAATAAGGGATTTTTTATTCTCGTCTATTTTATGTTATGTACTTACGTATGCACATGTAAGAGTATAAGTAAATATATATTTTAATATTAAAATGATGAGATACAGACAGCTATGGTGAGAAAACCGAAAGAAATCTTAGGTATCTAGTATAAAATGTAAAGTTTATCATATAGAAAAAAAAGCAAGCAAAAGAAAAAAGGTACAGGTAAATGGGGTGGAATTTCTTTCATATAAAATAAGATGCCATATTATGAACTTCAAACAAAACCGGGAAATTGCTACGAGTTACTGGAAGCGATAGTGATTTTGCGGTAGTAGTATGTGGTTAATAAAGGGACGCGTTTTACTAGAGAAAACTTTCGTCGGGATTTTCCTTATAACCAAGTACGATATTTTATATTATTCCTGCACAGTTTAAGATAAAATAACTGAAAGGTATATAAGTAGGACATATTAGAAGTATTATAGTGTCAAATCAGTTGCTGCATATATATATATATATAGGTGATGTTATATGCATTCACTATAATAATACCGTTATGTTTTCAACAATGCAATGCACTTAGTAAGTTCTCATGGGGATAATACTTTTGTCTTCAAGGTTTTATACTCTCTGAACGATATTGTACGTTCCTTTATACTTATATATGGTGGAAAAGAAAAATTAAAAAGAAATATTAAAGTGAAAAAAGGAGGAAAACTGTTTTTCCTTTTTTTTTATTAATATTTATATAAGGGGGGTTGTTAGATAAGTTCAGTAACATAAGTGACTGCATATATGTATGTATAATGCATAAAAAATGGCCTTTATAGTTGGTACGCTATATTGTATAAACTGACAGCATAAGGATGTAACCAATGTTTTCTTTTGAGAACAAAAAAAAAATGAAAGATTAAGATTGAAACGAAGATTGTTGATGTCATTAACTCCCTCTTATTATGCAAATATATTTCAACATTTTTCATAAAATTCTGCAAATATTTTCAGATAATTAAGTTTCATTTTTATTTTGATAAAGTGCTTTTAATCGTCGTACAGTTGAATAAAAAATAAAATAATATTTAATAAAATTTGAATAGATTTCTTAAGGTACTTTCAGGTTATCTGCTTTCTAAACAATTTTGTCAAAATATAGACATTCGAAATGCTTCTAAACATTTGTAATGCCAAATAAGACACACACTTCGTCATACTATATGTCGCTGTGCCAATGTGTTCTTTCTGAGTTTACGCTATTTGTGCCTGAAAGCACCTTTATACATAGGTAAATACATAGCATTGTATTTCTAAATATTGTAGCCAAATTTCAGTTAAATTGGAAATCATGTAGTTCGCGTACTAAGAACTTCTTCATAATATCTAGAGTTGCATCAAAATTGGTTAAATTTCAGAACTAAATTTAATTCCTGATTCAAAACTTTACCTAATAATGTATAAATCAACTCCATTTCGAATTATATTGCGAGGGGGAAAAATGTTGTGTCATATATTCTCTCGATACATGGCCTTAGGATGGCATAACTCTGGTAATATCAGCCGGGATTAGCAATACTCGGATAATTTCGACATGTGACATATCAGAGATGTATCCCGCTCTGGTCGGCCTATCATTGAAACTGTCAAGCTAGACGTTGTTTGTAAATTCGACAACATATAGCATTTTGAATTTAATTTTAAGTCTTTTAAAAAATTTGGTGAAAAATGTTGTACCTTGCGCGTTTTCTGTCTAATACATCGTTATTGACAAAAGCCAATACTAGGCCTACCCTAGGATAATGCAACAGAAACTGAATAAAATTCGGCTGAAATATAAAAATTAAAATCGGGACTTTTTTCAAAAATATGTCGAAAAGTCATGTTTTTTGATAACAGATTACTTCCATTTTTAAAAACAGTTACGACATTTATATTTCTTAGTAGGTTTTGTGTCGAAATGACCTGAAGGGTTCCGAACCTGAACTCGAAACCGAACCCACTAATTTTAATTTGTTGAACCCGAACACGAACCTGAACCAAAAATTTACAGGGTTCAAAACCCTAACCTTAAGTGATACAACAAACTTTTCAATTTATTTGAGAGACGTTACTAATCAATTCCATTTTACAATTTCATTTCATTTAATTTTTTTGGAGCTCTCTAAATTCTATACTTTTGTTGGCAAACGGAAATTTGTTAGTAAACAGTTCTTCGTAAAGTATTTATTCTTAAGACTTTTTATTCGTTACGCAAATTGTTCGTACGAGTTTTCTACATAAGAAAAGTTGTTCGTAAGGCAACTGTGACAAGGTGATGAAATTATAAAACAAGATGGACCAGAATAAAACTCGCAAATTTATATGAAATTTATTCGCATATTTTTCAATCAAAATGTTCAAACAAAATGTTCCGTATCGTTACGGATCGTTCCGCTTCGTAAAAGTTAAATATATCAAAATGTAAGGAAAGACGGAAAAATAAATTGAAATCTGTACGAACCGAAACGAAACGATACGAAAGAGTTGTATAAATTTCAAATTTTTACGAAAACTTTAATCTCAAAATAGTATTATTATATTGTAAGTCTGATTAATGGTTGAATTTTACAATATTTTTTAGTAAATTGAGATCAACAAATCGAAAATATAAACTTATACTAAAAATGGAATAATTAATTGAAGAAATATAAAATCTTTCCATATTATACTACAAAAACGAAACGAAAGTATGTGTTTACTTATCCGCATGAACTCGAAAACAGAGCGTATTGGAGCGGGCCGGACGAAACCAAAAAAAATTCGGTCTCGGTCTTAAGTCTTAATCCAAAAGAAATAGTTACACACAGAAAAATTGTGAAGTTACAACTATTACTCCGTTGTGTGTGTGTAAGAATATTTGAGAAAACGATTAACTTTTTTGCCAAACTTTGGAAGAAGTCATGTTTAGTAATAACAGCTCAAATCGAGTCTAAATGTGGATTAATTTCCATAATAAGATCATTCATTATTAGTAATTATATAGAAGTTTTCTCAGTTCAAACTTACTGAGGTAAAAGTCAAAAACTTATGCATTAGCATTTACCACACGCAGCATTCAGGAGAATGGTTCATTTTTCCCGTAGTCCGTCCGGTAGAAACTGATTTTAAACAAGACCACGGATCTCAGCGAACAAATGTTGGACTTAAAGTGCATTTTGCTTAAAATATTGAACGAAAATTACATCTGCCACTTCTCGGCACTTTTCCAGAGAATGCAAATTTAACAGCTTCAGCCTATCATTGTACAGTGGTAACAGTGAAGGATCATTCCATTGTAAGTTACGCAAAGCAAATCGTAAAAATCTACGTTGCACAGCCCGCTAATATGAACTTTGTTGTGTGGTGACCACACCTGATTCGCATATTCCATAATTGGTCCTACTAAAGCGATATAAAGTGATTTAGTGACATATTTCTAATGAAGAATTTTTCGGTAGTGTATTTAATATGTCCAACAAATAATTATTAAATTAAATTTAATTTAGCCTAATATAATAATAGGAAGAAATTCTGGACAAATATTATTATCTCTAAGACATAGCAGCATAGAAAATTCTCACAATAAACATATAATATTTACATTGAATGTAACGTTCATATAAAATTCAAGAAAATTACATATTCCTTTGTTAAGGATTGTCGTCTTAATCATGACGGCGACAAGAAAACAAAAACACTTGACTTATTTCATTAAGAAATTTCGAGCTGAAGGCTTTAGTAAATACAATTATTTAGTATGAAATGTGAATAATAAGATTGAAATGATATTAGAAACGAACGTGTACAAAATATATGATAATTTAGATACAACGCTCTCAAAAAAAAAGCCTAAAATAATTTATTGTTGTATAATTAATAATGTAGAAATGTAAGAATGTAAACAATTTACATATTTAAAAAAGGAAAACAAAAATTTAAGCTTTATAAGTAATTAATTAGGAAAGAAAAAGTTGCGGTATCAAATTATTATAATATATTTTATTTGAGGTGACGAAAATTAAATCTAAAAGAATAATATTAATTAAGTTGAAACCACATGGAAATTATATACCATAATCTCAATAGAAAATATTGTTCATACTCTAGCTATAGTTGCAATTGGTATCTAATAATAGTCGAGGATAGTGGCTTAATGGGTAAACTGAACTGCGAAGTTTGTTTATCACAAGTTCTAATCGTAGTCGGGTTATCATTTCAAACTCCTAGTTCCTGTTTCAGGGAACAACTTAAACTATCGATCTCGCTGGGTTAGTGCTTTAATGTGCCGCAAAGCGAAAGTTCAGCGTCTTCCCGACTACCCAAACTAAAAGCGAAAATATAATAATGATTATAGGATCAAGTGATGACAGTGGTTAGTAGAATAAACGGCTAGCCCAAATGTATTCTCGTTCTCTTTTAGATAAAATGCATCATAACCCTTATTGTTTAAATCAGAGGTTCCCAAACTTTTTGTCTCGTGGACCACTTGCCATGTTTTTCGATTTTGGGTAGACCACCTGCTTACTTGGTATTGATTTTTTGCAAATTCATCAACTTCAAATGTATTTTTGACAGCTGGTATAGTGCTACTGAGTTTGAAAAGGCTAAAAGTGAGTATATCACCCCAAGATCATAAATATAAGGTCATAAATATAAGATACTATGCAACGTTGTATATGAGCAGCACAAATTGTTTACAGTGAAGTAATGACAATTATACGATTCATTATCCAAAATATATTCCCTATAAATTTTCATGTAATGCCAAAATTAATGTCACGGCCTGCTTATATGAAACCCACTAATGTTCACCTCCATTTTCGTTTCATAGATCCCTAAATTTTTTTTCGCTGACATTAACCTCTTGCAGGTCGTCGTCGAGGGTCGATATAGACCACTTTGGGAATCACTGGTTTAAATTAATATAACCTAGAAATGATTCTGGAAGAAACGAACGGATTTCCTGGATAGTAAGGGCAGTTAGTTAATGCTAATGCCCAATTTTTGTATGCTTCTTTAGGTACAAGCAGTCGGTAAGAAACGCATATAGTGTTCATGGTTGTGTATGTACCATACTTTTCTTATCGATTTTGGCTGATGTAACGAAAATTGGATTTGAATACGTTTCTAGCAACTTAAATTAATTCGCTATTCCAAACATAACTTAGTTGTGCCAAGTGCTCTTTTGTTTTTTGTTTTGTAGTATCTACTGACGAGCTATTCTATCGTTGCAAATAAGATCTTCTTAGTTAATGATAGTAATAACAAAAAATATGTTTTCATACATACATGAGATGGCGGTAAACAAGTGATATCAAACTGGTAATCTTGATTATGCCTAGAAATAACTTCTTACAATAGTAGCAACTATCGCTGATTTGTAATTGCCCTCTGTCAAATAGCAAATTTGAATAGCTATTTATTTGCAATTGTCAACAGATGAAGCTAAGTATGTCAGCTATAAGAGCAGATATAACTAAATTGTGAACAATTTAATTATGGTATATGAAAAATGCAAATATTTAATATCTACATCTAAGATTCTCATAGAAAAAAAATAGTTAAGCAATTATAACGTCAGTATCTAAATTGTAACATTTAAATGACGAGATTACCTTATATAGGGTAGCGGCACCAAATTATGGCCACGTTCAAATTTATGGCAACTTTCTCAAAACATATAATTTTAAAATAATTTTAAAAGGTTTATGAGTTAATAAGCTTACATATGTTATCCCGTAATATCATAATTTTTGTTAATCTATTCGTCGTTGTTCACAAGTAAAAAAAATTTAAGTTCTAGCTTCCGATTGTGGAAAGTGAATTCTTATTTCTTTTACTAATGGACAGTAACTTTTTTATTTGGGCAAATATGAAATATTTTTCATTGAATGTACATTTACTATATAACTATTACTTTATAATTAAAATCGGTGATTATTTCTTTTAATTACAAGAAAATTAAATAAAAGCGCAAACATAGTATAAATTGTTGATGGTCTGCAAGATAATTCTGATTTGTGACTTTAAATATTATATTTATGTGGAGATATGGTTGGTCTCTTGGATTGTGATGAGGTCAACGAGTAACTCACGTAGTTTACTCGGATTTGGTGGATGAAATCTACTTTTTAACTTATACTTATTTATTATTGACAAAGCAAACTTCGATTTCGACTTCGACATTTTACAAAGAACTTAATTTGGTATAAGTACAAAAGTGTGAACTTTTGAACTGCAAATTATATTCACTTGAACAAAAAATGAAAATGATTTTTATATTTAAGATGGCATGTAATTGTGTTGGTGGTGCGAAGAGCACCACATTTATATAATGCTTCTTATAATATTTTTGATACAAAAATTATATGGTGGGATTGCCATTGCAATAAATCGGCGCATGAGACGCGAACTGCAAATTGCGAACAAATCAATTAAGGACTTTGCACATGAAGCACGAACTGCGAATGGCGAATTGCGAACAAATCAATTATTTCATGTTTAATGAACTTTATTGGATTAATTTTCCTACATACATTTTTAGAAATTTATTGCCACACCTAATGTCATCAAAAACACCTTAATTGTTTTGTTAAATTATTAAAAATAAGAATTTAAATTTTCTTCCTGCAAATTGGAACAGCTGTGTGAAGTTATTATTCGCATTCCACTGTGGAACCTAGAGTTGCGAATAAAAAATCCGCTGGTTTTTAACCGCAATTTTTTGATTTTGTATAAATAGGTTTGATTTTATTTTGGTTTATTAATTTTCTTAACAAAATTAACTAAACAAATCGAAGAAAGGTAAGAAAAATTGTAAAATTATTATTTTTAAAACTCTAAACATGAAAATTTGTGTATATTCGCATTTTGTAGTTCGCAGTTTGCGTCTTATGTGCAAGGGCGTTTTCTTATTTAATCAATTCTTCGTGCTTAAAATTGAGATTTAAAATAAATTTGCTTTAAAAAGCTTAGAGAGATATAAATTTTATGCAATCTAATTGAAAATTCCATTCACTACGGGTGCCAGTACGAATGTTACATAATTTTCAGCATTAGCAAATGTTTAATTTGACATATATTGGTGCTCCTACCCTATATGAATAGTAGAACATGTTCACCAGTATATTTGAATTTTATTTTATTTTTAAAGAAATAAGATTAAGAATTAAAATGAAAATTGTCTATTCAAAGAAACCGATGTTGACAAAAAGCCAATACCATATTTGTTTCTTAAAGAATATTATATGTATCGTAAGTCAGAGATTATCAACCCACTACTACTGTCTTCAGAAGGTCTTAGTGGATTCGTCACCATTTCTGTGAAACCAAGAAGACCATAGAATATTTTTAATGAAAAAATTAATGCAAATATTATAATAGCGAATGCTTCGTCGCTTGAAATTTTCATTACTTTAAGTTTATATACATTATTTCATGTATTGTATATAGAAGTTATATTGGTATATAAACAAGGGGCATTAAAAAACGTAGCAACGAAAAACAAAGTCTTATTTTCTTTTCATTTCTTCATGTGTCCTTTGGCGGTTAACATCCGTTTATATAGAAAAATCTTGAATCTGTTTTCCAACAATATACACCATCATCTCATATTCATTTTGAAACACCCTAGTACCATCAAATAAACCTGTAAAGTCTGAGAAAAGGGATCCTATATCTTCCCATTTATTCATTATATTGTATATATTTTTATCTTATGTACATCTGAATATCCTTTTTTCAACTTTTCTCACAATTCAAGGCCATCTTTCATGATAAACTTTAGTTAAAGCAGTAAGAAAAATATATGTAACAGTATAATATCTGAACCATTCCTGTTTTAGACATAAGATTTAACCCCTTTTTTGGTTTTCTTATCTCTTGAGGGGTTTTTATTTTCGCTTTCTCTGGACGCCATAGCAAAAAAATATACAAAAAAATAGCTTTTTCGTATAATATAAACTTGTTGTTTTGTATTTTATTTTTTTCCTTTTACTTTATTAAAAATATTTTTACATTAGGTGATGAGATAATTAATTACTTACCATCCTTTTGTATTTCATTACCCTTTTTTGCTTTTATTTTATATGAGTTTCTGGCACTTTTAGGTAATATTCGTCTCTTCTATATTATTATTGTACAATCAAGGTATAAAAATATATAAGAAATTCTTTTGCTTTAATAAAAATCACCTCAAGCTTTTTGATTAAAAGAAATAGAGAACCTGGCACTTTTAGTTCTGAATTATGTTATACCCAAAAATTTGTGGTATGTGATAGGGGATAGTGAAAGGACGGCGAAAAATTATGAGTTCATTAGTTCATTTCTAAAATTAAAACTAAATTAATTTATACAGTTCTGTTGGAATTTTTTCGCATGAGAGAAACAACAGAAAATCGTTTGTAATCTAGTTTTTTAGTTGAAGCTTAAAAATTAATGCCTACGGGAACTAAACTTGTTGAATAAAACCGAAAGATTTTCAACAATTTAAATGATTAATTTAAAACTTAAGCTGAACCCATACTGATTGAAACAAAGCAGAGTTTTTCAGTTTTTCTTTTAGCACGAAAGCAGTTTTAAACCTTTGAATATATAGAAGTATAACCGCCAGCGCACTTTGAAGAATGATGAAATTAGTCAACACTTACTCAAACGAAAGCCACCTAAGTGGCTTGACAGAATAATACATAGAATTAAACGAATCAACCTATACTGATAAAATAAAATAAATTAAAGCACTTGCTATGAGTGTTTTGGAACACCAAAACATGCTTATAGAGGTGAAGATATACAGAAACATTGGCCTCCGGAGATCACTTTTTGACGGAAGACCCACAAGAGATCGAAAACTCGAAAATTCTTCTCAGAAAACATGCCTCCAGAGACAGTCTTCAGTCTTCCGCGTAAATCCAGCAGATGGTCTCTGCTAAAAGTATCAAGTCCTTTAAAACGTTCCCGTTTCCAGAGACTTTCAATCACATAAAATATTTGGTGAATAGAGTAATCAAATTTTGGAAAAAGTAAAGTAGTCCCGTGGTATCCCGTGTCCCGTGTCCCGTGTATACAGTGACGGACCTATTTTGAAGAGCGGGGAGACTTTCTTTTTGGAGACCCAAAAAATGAGTCTCCAAATCAAAGTCTTTTGTCGTGTATAAAGCTTCTCATGAAATAGGGCAATTTTTTTGGTGGAAATTTGGCAATCCTTTATTTCACTTTTCACGCTTTTAAGAGTTTTGGGAGACCAAATAAAGGTTCGTGTATCGTCATCTTAACTATGCAGCATGTTTTTAACTTCAAATGTTAGCTGTGAATGTGAAATTTCAATTTCATAAAGGTAAGAATTAACCAATTTGGTATATGTTTTTGTGTTTGGCTCATTTGTCTGATTCGGGGTGGGTTCAACCTTAAAATTACCTATCATTATATAATATTTATATTTATTAGAAAAGCGTTATATTCTATAAGGAAGTATATTTACTTGCTTGCTTTTGGTGTCATTAAGGCTTCTTCAGATTATCTTGAAGGATGTGATTGCAGTTTGGTATAAATAACAAAATTTAAATGACTTAAAATCAGTGCATTTAAACAATGTACAATAAAACAGATACACTATCGTGTAATTGATTCTCGAAGCATTTTGGTTGTATCAAAATGATTCTATATTGTTTTTTATACGATTGCAATAGTACGAATAAAGTTTAGTTAAAGATAAATTTTCGTGATTGGAAGATCGATAGATGTTTGTGTTTTGGGATCCATTGGGTCCAAAAAACTTATTTTTTTAATACTGTCCGTTCGTATCTCTCAAATGCATTATCCGATTTGAATAAAATGTAAGGCATCCATTGGTTGGAATTTATTCATATTCTTTGTTAGAACCCAAAAAGGATAGGAGTTCTGCAAATCTTCAATCAACTTTTATGAAATTCTGTGAGGAGGACCGATTAAATGGAATTATAAAAAAAGGGCAAAATAGGAGTAAATAGAAAACTTTAGTTTACTAAATATTTACCCAAATATTTTTCAAAGCAATATAAATCCGAATCGAAAAGGATAATTATGTAATTACGTAAATTTAAAAATCAGCTGCTGAAATTAAAGAGAATATATTATTGGTCATCAACTCCTTTTTGGGATTTCATATAATAGCGCTTATTCGATTGTCATGTCATAAAAACGGTGGAATCCTTCTACTCATTTATTCATTCAAATTCTTTTAAGTTATGTTTAAAATTTCTTTCTGATAGGATTTGAATTTTGGCACGAATAGTGCTATATGCCAGCTGTCAGAAACACATCGGATTATATAACTTTGGAGACAATCCCTAGGAGAGCTCAATAAACCAAAATAAAAAAGGATAAAATTGGAGAAGATGAAAATTTCAATCCACTAAAATTTCCGTTTTCTTTTAATTCTCTATAAAAATAAATATTTAATATAAAAGGACCTATAACGCTGGATCCATATATAGCTACGTGTGTGCGTGTTTTTTCCATCATACTATAATTTAAGAAAGGTTTAGTTGCCTTCTTTAATTACGCAACTCTAAGTGCTGACTCCTCTTGTTAAATTAAAACATTTATTAGAAATCCTAAGAGTTGAGAGAAGGCGGGTTCCTTTATGTGAATATACGTATTGTAAGGGCAATATACTAAAATATAGAAGATATATCCGGATTATTGTTGGGTTCTAAAAAAAAAAAAAATCATGTTTCTGTATTCATAAGATAATCTTCAATGTATGTATATTTTTAGTGGGTCAAAATCTTTTAAAGGTTGTATTTGGTTACTTTAACAATTAGATTTTTTATATGAGAGGGTAAAACGAGTTAAACCATTATAGATGAAATTGTAGAGACAAGAAAGAGTAGGAATCGCCATGAAAAGATATAAAAATCTTTAGATTACGGTATACTGGGATAAATTGGTCGTTGTATATATAGTCGAAGTTTTATGTGTTCATTGTAAGATCGAAAAATTGCGATTTAAAAGATGGTAAAAGTTTTTATATACCGAGAATTGTTATTAGGATTTAGTGGAAAACTTATGAGCTTGTAAACGGATTACTGACATGCAACTAATTTATTCAGACCAAGAGCAGCCTTCATTTTCGTTTTGACTCATAACACTGAAGATAATCAAAGACTAAAATTATGGTCATTTAAATTTAACCATAAATGAAACTGAAAATATATAGTAACGTAAAATTGGCCTATAGCTGATTTTTTGAAGCCCTATGGTACAAATGGGACCCTTAGTTAAAAAATCTATAGTTTAATAAATTAAATCTGAAAAGAAGCACCAAAACTACAATTCAAATTTGCTATAAATTATAAGTAGGCTAGGTCCCGATAGAATTAATCTATTCTGTAAATTATATTCAAATCCGTATATGCATATGTTTTTAAACTACATCGAAAAAATTGTATGTACAAGCTTTTTTCTCGTACAACTATTTATTTCTTCGACCAATTTTAGTGAAATTTGATACATTATCATCTATTTGTGTAGGCAACGTGTGTGATTAATTCAAACGAAATTATTGCACAAGTTTTCGAATTAAACCCGATAAAGGGAAAAACTTTGTAATCACCTCAAATTTTACGTTATCACTTTCATCCTCTCCGTCGAATTTAACTGAAATGCAATACTAAGTGGACCTAAAGAATGGTCAACCTAAGTTCGAAATTTTATTAAATTTGGATATCCCTTTTTTAAATTATTGTGTAAACAGACAAGCGGACAGATATGCATAAATCCATATAACTTTCGATTCTACTGCTTCGAAACCGTTCTCCGATGATTATTTCTACAGCTTACAAATGTATTGTCAAAACTAATATACCCTCTGGTAGTACCTACCATAGGGCATAAAAATAATCAATATAGAACGGGGTTGCAGTTTTCTTTTCTGGGGTCAAAATACTAGTGAAAAGTAATGATAGTATTAACCGCGAAAATTCATTGCTTTTTCTTATTTTTGCTTAATATTGCATTATCTAATTTAATAGAATTGAAGATTGATATTAATTTTAATTTATTTTAAAAGGCGACTTAACATTTAAGTAATATTAAAATTTCCACTTCAACATATTTTATGAGCAGTTTTAATTAAAAGTTAACAAATTATGTATTCACGGCATTATATTTCTCCATAGCGAATCTATTCAAACCCTTTGAAGTTTATTTGTGACAGAATTTCATTATTTAGCGACTTGTTTCTTGGTATGAACAGTAATATAATTAATATTGAATTAATATTAATACATATTATTAAATATTAGTCACTTTTAGGGGTTTTTTCTTTTTTGTTTGAAATTTTTAGGATTGTTTGAGTCATCGCAGAAGTTGAAATTTCAATAACTACTCAGATTATTAGTCCATCTCAGAATAGGTGTCTCTATTATAATAGATCTTAAATTTATTTTTATTGTTAGTTGGTTATGTTTACTTATATCAGTAGCTCTTTTCCACTTCACATTGTAAGGTCTTTTAATTTTCATATATCCCCTGGCAACTCGCGTGAAGAATAATACTATTAAGTCTAAAACGCATATAAATACTGATAAGATTTCCGTCAAACAATTGCTGTATTTTATTGGGAATTCTATCGAGCGCTCATCTCAAAGGAACGGTTTCTCTTATATAAACTCTTAATTTCGAATATTCGAACCACTGAAATTATTTAAAAAAATTATTTAGTTGCGTACTAGGGTAATTTTTTTGAGGTTAAACAAATTAAA
This sequence comes from Xylophagus ater, assembly GCA_963422695.1. Taxonomy (NCBI): domain Eukaryota; kingdom Metazoa; phylum Arthropoda; class Insecta; order Diptera; family Xylophagidae; genus Xylophagus; species Xylophagus ater. Next base: position 40,385,398 of record OY730481.1, on the reverse strand, counting down.
AGTTATTTTTTTTAGGCAAATAATGAAATCAAAACAAATAATATTTCGCGAGACGACTATTTAAAGTATTCTTTTAACTAAATAAAACAAAAACGAATAAAAAGAATAAAAAAAAACTGATTAAAATGAGGTACGATTCAAGATTCAAACCAATTTTCTGTTATTTTTAAATAGTCTAATGAATAAAAAAACCCTTTGATTCGCGCCATCTACCATCTGGTAGATATTAATACTCATCCTGCCATCCATGCCTACTATCCATCGCTAATTAACGCCCAATATTATACGTCGCTAATTAAGAACCTATAAAATGTATTGTAAGCGCGGATAGAATTCCCAATAAAATACAGCAACAGTCTACTTAAAATTTGGAGTGTTGAGTGGCACAGAAAAACTGCAAGAAAGTATGATTCATTATTTTTAAAACTTATTGATGACAATAAAAAGTCTCAGGTTTGATTCCAGACTTGGGTAATTCTCCATATTATCCAGTTGGTTATTAAACTACTTGTATTACATCAAGTTTTATGTGGCGAGAAACGAATGTTTTTATTACAATTTTTTAAAAAAAAGTACTGTCAACCATGTCTCATTCTACCCTATTATAAACGTTTCTCGAACGAAATCGCTAACCTTCTTAATCTTTGGCAGTAGCACATTTGGAGTGGAATTCTGTGAATTAGCAGGCAACAATTAGTTGTCATGTTCATATACTTGGTGGAGTGAAAAGTAACCTCCTTGACCGCCAGAATGCGCTGCTACTGCAAAAAAGGTTATGGTGCCTTGAAGTCCGTTCATATTTAGGCAGACATGCCAAATTTCAGGGCGATATTGTCTTTAGTTTTGTTTTGACAGCCAATTGTTGTTGACGTGTTTGGCATCATGTTGAGTATGGACAAAAACGATTTTCGTTCTCTTATAAAACATTATTTTTTGAGAGGCAAAGCGGCGAAGGAAACAAAAGAAAAGTTGGATAAATATTATGGGGCTAATGCTCCGTCAAATTACACCGTCAAATATTGGTTTCGAGAGTTTCGTGGTAGCCGCAACTCCACTACCGATCAAGTCCGCAGCGGCAGCCCTTCCGATGCGGTTACAGAGGACAATGTCAAAAAAATACATGAAATGGTGCTGGCTGACCGGAAAGTGAAGGTGCGCGAGCTAGCAGACACCACAAAGATTAGTACTGAGCGCCATATTTTGGGCAATATTCTGCATATGAAAAAGTTATCCTGCCGCTGGGTGCCGCGCATGCTCACTCCTGACCAAAAACACGAAAGCGAGAGCACTTCAAAAGAGTGTTTGGACTTGCTGATGCGTCGATTGGTAACTGTTGATGAAACCTGGATCAACTATTACACACCAGAGAACAGAATGAGTGCCCGGCAATGGACTGAAGCCGGCACGAGGCCCGATGGGTCGGAAAGGTTATGGCGTCTGTTTTCTGGGATTGTCATGGCATACTCTTCGTGGACTACCTCGAAAAAGGAAAAACCATCAACAGCGAGTATTACTGTGCATTATTGGAGCGATTGCAGGCCGAAATCGCAGATTTTGTAATATGTAGAGCTAGTTTAATTTGGTTTTTTGTACTCGAATATTTATAAGTGTACTTCTTAGGGTTGAAAATGTCAGGTTTTTATTGGTCACTTTTTTAAATTTATTTTTTGTTTGATACCATCACTTCTATAAATAAAATATTAAAAGCAAAGTATGGATACAAACGACCAATATCTAATAAAATTAATAGATAAAACAAGCACAAAGAAAACGTCCAAATTTCCACTATCACGCAATCAGTTCGCGTTCATTATTCCATATTATTATCATATAGAGAAAAAAAACGACCCCATCAATAACTATAAATATTTTATGAGAATATATATTTTTGGTGAAATTTTCCAATATGGTAATGTTTTCTATGGAAAAACTAAATTTAATTGAAACGGAGTGAAAATATATAGAAAAATTGAAAAACCCGAAGATTCGTGATAGACCAACCATAGTGGTATCAAACATTTACTTGTCAAACAATTAAATTTTCCTTTTTTTCCTTTTTGGTTGGTTAAAATTGAAAAATACTATCAAGATAGGAAAGGATTGAAAAAAAAAAATTGAATGGCATTCATGCATGTTTACTTTATCTATACTTCAAATTTACATCCCTCAATCGTTTGTCACTGTTATCCTGGCTGTCAAAACATAATACATATAGACTGGAACTTTTAGATATGAAAGTATGAGTTTTAAATCTTTTATACAAACTACACAACAAATCAAATATGTATCACATGTGTAGGGAAGAATTTTTCCAAGAATATATCATAACCGAAAAAAGCATTTACCCCATAAGTTTTCTATAACGCCTTGAAAGACGACGAAATTCGTCCGCCTCTAGACCATTCTAGTCAATATATTTTATAACTATTTTATATACACACAAATAACCACTACCATCATCATCATCATCGTCATCATATGAAAGGATGATTTAACTTAAACTTTCAGAATAACCGCATCAACTGATAAAAATTTGGAATGACATGTTTACCTTCCTTACCATACCATAGAATGGGAATAAAGCTGTGTGATGGTAAAAAATTGCGGCCTCTAGATTTTGATTGATCTTCACGTTTTGAGGTTTACTGGGTTAAAAAAAAAGAATTTTTAGAAAATCTTGTCTGACTCCCTATCATTTTTCCTGCCTACTTGTCCGTCTGTACTAAAATTATTGAGGCAGAAGCATTGATCAATATTGGCTTGGTATCGATTTGTGTAATTCTAGATTTTTTATATTGTAAACCTCTTAATAGATTATAATAAATTTTAAAACACAAATTTTCTTTTTGGTTGTAGCAGGTTTAATTTGGTGAGAATATGACACCGTAAAGATGGATCAAAAAGAACATAATGCCGGTTAAAAAAATGTTCAATTCAACTGAAATTATTTCTATGTACAAGTATTACTTCAAAGTTTTATCTTAAAGGGATAATGATGACATAGAAATCTATTTTGTCAATAAATGTCTTCATCTTTTATTATAATTTCATTGAACTTTATTTGAACCTATGACGTACATAATTTTCTATAGCTTTATGGTGTCAACTTTTTTGGCTTTCAATTTAGCAAGATTTGATATTTTCTTTTTCGTCTTTCGTAAGCTCCCTTGTTGTCCTATCAGTATTAGTACATTTCTTTAATGGGTTATTTTGTTGGTTTTAGAATATTGTAACTTAAAATGATCGAAATCATTCAATTTGATACATTTACGAATGGATTGAGCCCTGATTAGTTTAGATTTAATGTTGAAATCTTTCTATCATTTACGTACATTGCTGAAAATTTAGCAATTGTGCTTGCTTCCTCAAATTTTTGGAACGACATGGTTAACCGGAATCAAAGGTGCAATTAAGGACTCAAATATCAATACATTCTAAAAAGGACAAAATAAAGTACCCCAGAACAGCGATTCAGGCGTACATTTACCGACATTCGAAGTCACTTTTCCAAGACACCACATATGGTATTTATAAAGTTGATAAAATGCTTCAGTATGTGCGTAAGTAAGTCATTGAGTTCGAAACACATGATTTTTTTCGTAAATCAGTTAAATAAAAACTTACCATTTCAATTTTTTCCAACTTCAATTTTTTTTTCAATTTTAAATTAATAAAACCTTTCAAACTAATACTTTAAAAAAACTCTGACGAACTCGAGAGAACGACTGAAATTTTGGTGGCAATAAATATACCGTGGCAAAATAATTTCCTTTTCGAAATTAGATTTAGCGAGGTGGCAAACCCTTTTTTTCACATTGGGGAAATTTTTCAAAAAAGGTGGCAAAAAGCGTCGGCAAATGTACGCCTGAATCGCTGTTATTGTAGAATGATTTATATGGAAGAAAGCATTCTTCAAGTGTATCCATTGGAAGTGTATTTTTTGTCGTTGTCAATATCTTGTCGACACGAACAACATGAAAATTCTATACAATCATGTAATATGAAGAATTTTGACAAACTAAAAATATAATATAATATATATATAACAACATAAAAAGAAGCCTTTCAATTATTTGTTGTCCTCTCGTCCTCTTAATCATCGTTTTTATTTGGCTGCTGCGCAAACAAATAGGTCAAAACTCAAAATATTCTATCACATATAATACAGTGAAGATCGTATATAAAAGGAAAACATTTCTTGTAATGGGGCTCTTTTGAATAAATTACGCGTATATTTTCTTATAGAAACTTTATTTTGTTTTATATTATTTTTGATTTGTTTCTAAATGACGGACGAAAACAAGAAAATATTTCGGTTTTCTTGGATCTAATGAAAACTACATGACGTGACAATAAAGTTCCGTGATTGTTGCTATAAAAAAGGATGGAAACAATATTTTTCAGGTTTTTCTTATTCTTTACTCAAAATTATATCCTTCTCAATCAATGCAGTTTCTGAAATGATTTAATATGGATTCAGATGTTGTATCATCTCCAAAGCATGTGTAAAAGAAGACCGTTGAATAGTTTCTCAATACAAAAACCATCTTTTCAACTTCGTTTTAATTTTTTGCAATAGAGAGAAGTTACTAAATCGAATCATGCCAAAAATTGCCCTACAATCAAGGAATTGAGATTTGGTTCATTATCGTGTAACAAACACAAGCAGTCTAATTCTCGATATTCTAGTTAAACTCGACGAATTCTAGTCATATAATATAAAGCATACGAAAAATCACCCCTAAAGGCTGAATTACAATGGTAGAGCAGCGATGAGCAAAGACAAAAAAACTGATCGAATGCAAGCTTACTATATGCATGTCAAATCCGTAAAACCGATTACAATCTTCATAAGCAAGAATAACCATTTGACTCCAAAAAAGCTATATCGTCGAGACATATTTCATGAGAAATATATTTTCAATTCAACTGTCAAAATGTTTGTACGCAATGTACTTATTGATTTGTATTGCTTAAACATAACGAAACGGAAATCAAATTTCACGAAAGCTCATCTATGTACATTGTAATCGCAGTATATAATTCACGACGATTAGTATCTTCCCTATGATTGGCTCTTCCCATTGTAATGATGCCTTTACTACTGAAAAGAATGGTACTCGATGGTACTTTTCTTGTTTTTTCATTTTGTGCTGATAACGTGTCTTTGCGTTCTAAAAATTGGTTATGTAAACTTTCGATAAAAATTTATCACCATAAACTTTCGGAAGCATTTTGTACGTTTTTGTGGCAATTGTAACAAGTTTTGCATGAAATTGAGCCATAATTGTATTTCCACAAGTAAATTTTTTGACCAATAAACAAAGTAGATTCTTCTGAAATATTAAAGCTTTAAGTTGACAACTCCCACGAAGACGACTCTAATTGTAAAGATTTTGGAGAAGTCCCGGAACTTTATTGTGAGAGGTGTATTCAGTTGTCGATGATGAATTTTGGTTGCTGGTAACAACACCAAAAAAGGCATTTATTCCTGTTTTCCTTTTTCCCTAATTTAGCTATATTACATAGTACAAGAATGCTGGTTTGAAGTAGTTCTCTGTTCAATTTGATATCATTTTCTTGTCGTGTTTCTTTTTCTTTCTTTTTCGAAAAGCTATGTAAATTGTCACACAAATATTAAATGATGGAACAAAATTCATGTAAAAAAGGGTTTATCTTATTTTTGTTTATTTTTTTTGTTCTTTTCTCATAAAAATAAGGAATATAGACAATCACGGAAAATAGGTCAAATGGAAGCCGTTTTCTACTTTTCCTTTTCCTGTTTTATATAAGTACAATAATCAGCAACGAATATGATACAGAATCCATATTAAAATCTTTAGAAACCGGATAAAATATTCGTCTTAGATACGTATTTTATGCGGAAATGGATATCTAATTGTATTTATTTTATTTTCAGATCATTTTACAAAGTTAATTAGGATTCTTTTTATAATTTGTTTTTGAAAAAGTTCGTGCCCGATTTTCATAGATGGCACAAGCATGCACTATAACTTAATTTGTGTGCAACGTTAATGGCTGCGTTTTATTCATCGGGGTCAGCGCCTATTTTGAATAAAACGATCTGGGTCTCGAGAAAAGATAAAAAATATTTTCTTTCAAAAATATTCAACTTTTTCGATCATTTTTTAAATAAATTATGCGCAAATCAAAGAAATACTAGCAAATTCTTGAAAATCTATATTAAAAAATCATTTCTTTATGAATTTATGAAAATGATTATGACATTTAAATCCCACAACATAAGGGAAACGATGGCTGCGCCATCTCTTGCAATTTTAGCTAACTTAGGTAATTAGAACCCATCGGGGTCTCAGGCGCTGAACCCGATAAATATTTGGGTTATGTTGTTGTTGCTTTTACATGTTATGAATCAGACCTTGACGCTGACCTCGATGAATAAAACGCAGCTAATATTCAAAATGGAAAATGAAAAGTTACATTTTCGTCATATTATATTATATGAGTTTCAACAAGGAGTGAGTTTTGACGTTTATACTGATCGTGTTCCTGCTCTTAGGACAGTTAGAAAGTGCTTTGGTCGATTTCTAAATGATGACTTCAATCTAAATAATAAACTTCGCTCTACGCGACCTTCCGGCATTGATATCGACTTTATCTGTGATTTAGTGAATAATAATCCACGGGCTACCACTGAAGAGATTACTAAGAGACTAGATGTTGACAATTCGACTGTATTCCGGTACTTAAAGCAATTTGGAAAAACTTCAAAACTCGATATATGGATTCGGCTCGTTTTAACAGAACGGAATAAACTGAACCTTGTTTCAACAGTCATTTCTCTTCTCGCCTATCAACAAAACGAACCTTTCTTGGATCAAGTCCTATTCCTCTGGTACTATTTTAGAGATAATAAAAAATAAGCTTTTATTAGAAAATCCTCAAAGCATCCGGCCATTTCGCATCACGATATTGTGAACTACAATCCGAAAATCAATACATATTACCTTATTGTTTTCATAACTGACTATTGACTGAGTTCAATATAATTTAATTTTTAAATTTGGAATAGGCATATTTTGATAGTCACCTTTTGAAATAAACTCCGTTTGAAAATAGTAAAGTAGTAAAATAACTTAACAATAATATTCGACGCTTTTACCTTCTCTATTTTCACAAAAACTATCTATAGAGATGTACGAATGGCCTACAAAAATAAATTCATTTTTTTTTTATACTCACGAAAGATGTGTTTTTGAAGTGGAATCGCGTAACTCGATTTGATGGAAATTGTATCGAAAAAGCATATGAATGACGACAATACTTCCACTCAGTCATTATGGAGCTCTTGTTTTGTCATTAAAGCTTTCCCTTGAGGTTGATCTGAAGTACTTTTGGTGGAATACAACTGTTTTACAAATACAGTGAATTGGACTTTACGTAGTTCTCATATTTGTAAGAAATAAAAATATTGTATTCATATTTAATATTAATTTAAAGTATTTAGAGTTACTTTTGTGCTTCAAGAATTCTGCCAGTTTTAGTAAATAAAAACGTGAATCAAAGTCAAAGCAAGCTTATGTTCTTTTAAAAAACTACATCCATTTCGACTTCCGTTTTTAATTTTAAATGATTGCAACTATCGAACACAATTATACTGAAAGATATTAGCTACATTTTTTTTGCGAAAAAGCGCGGAAATCGTGCATTTTATACGCACTTATTTAAGGAATGTATAACCTGCGTTTTTTTGAGAATGTTATCTACACTTACCATACATTTCTTATTTAGCGCTCGATAATATTGGACGCTAAATTAATCTTGAATCGTACCTGATTTTGATCTGTTTTTCTTCTATTATTTTTAATGCTTTTTGTTTTATTTAGTTAAAAAATGCTTCAAATAGCAGTCTTGCAAAATATTATTTCTTTTAATTCCACTATTTGTCTAAAAGAAAAGAATTTTTAATTCTTTTTAAAGTTATAAGAACATAAATTAGAAAAACCGTTTTTTTTAGAAAGTTGCCGATAGAAATTCTGAAAAAAACCGAGATAATATCGTTAAACTGTCCCACACGACTACGTTAAAAAAATCGTAATTTTCGATGACATTTTCATATATTCAAATTTCATATTTTCTTATGGTAGCCCGGATGTTATCTTTAATGTCTGAAATGATTTGTGGTTTGTTGATGGGAACTTTGTTTTTCAGATATCCTGAAAGAAAAAGTCAAAAATTACATCATATGTAGGCGAACAATTAATGTTACCATAATTTCGCGTAACTTTGAACGTAATAACAGGATGTTTCAGATATGTTGATTCCATGAGACATAGGTCACTAATAATTTCGATGAAAAATGGACCTGTAACTTGTCCAGACCATTAGGAACATCAAACAGTGAGTTTTTATGAATTTTTTCACCTTTAAAACCGACAATTTTGTGTATTCATTATCTAAAAATGCGGCTCATCACTAAAGATTATTTTGTGTAAAAATTGAGGTCTACTTTTATAATAAATTTTAATAATTCAAACGCGATTTGTTTTTATATATAGCAAATCCATGGTTAAGTTGGAATATGACTGAAGTTAATGCAAAATTTCATCTACAATTTCGCCTGCGTGTAAAATTTCATAAAACTAAAACCCACTTTAGAGGACCATGCGTAAAACTAATTCCAACTCCTGGAGATCATTGCTTAGTAGGTGACGCATTGAACTACGAAGTCTGGAATCATAGGTTCGAATGACAGCGAGCAGGAAAGATAGATAAACATTCATTTTTCTTACTTTGAGTTTGGGATTTAGTAAGATAGATAGTAAACCCTTGGTTCCCCTGGTTTAGTGCGTAATAACTACCTAAAACGAAAAGTGGTACAAAAAGCCAAAAGGCCCAAGAAGAAATGAAACTTTTCGTTTGCCCTCTGTTATTACTTAGCTACCCGCCTTTCTACTTCAAGGAGCGAACATATTTACATCCTGGCTAAATGTCTGATATTACTCAAGATTCATGATTCGGGTTCTATGCTTTGATTTGACCTTGTGTTGTTTTTTGTCAAGAATTAAATTAAGATTGGTAATGCATGAAAAAGAATTTGAATCAAAATATGTATTACCAAAAAAAAAAAAAAAATATTATATACATGTTTTATGTTCTATGTATAGAGTATATATTTTATTAACATATGTATTCACATATTATGCTTATATGACTGTGAAATTATGATAATATATTCGATACCGAAAAAAAAAGAAAATGTATATCCAATCTTCTATGCATACGCTTCCATTACGCAGATGTCTATCATTTTATTGGAAAGTTTTTTTTTTTGGAAACGAATAATACATATCCTAACAGTGTCGGCAATAACAGCACTCGGTGCAAAATCAAACCCTTTTCTCTTCTATTATTATTATTATTATAATACATATATGAAGAAACGACATAGAAAAAAGAATTCAAAACAATATATGCTTATCAAAAACATACATGTTCGGGTATCGATAATATGGTTACTTTTTTTTTTTTTAAACATTTTCACATGGCACCTGTCAATATTAGTTATGCGCACCTATTTTTCAGGTAGCTATACACCTACTAAATTTCTTCTTCCTATGACCTGATATCTGCTTTTGAAAACTTGATTTCATGCGATATTCAAATTCTATCTATTTCACCTTTTTTCAAAATCCTATTTCGATTGGTTGATATATATATATACGATTTCGATTGACAGTGCTGTGTTATGTTGTCGTCATCGCATAATGTCGAATGATGATGAAAATCCATTAGAATATGTGTCTATTTTTGATTCAACTTTGTACATAAAGGTCTTTTATAATACATTCAGTGTTAGATATGGTAGAAAACATGTTAAGAGAAACCGTAAAAATGAATACAAATCAGTGGATTGCGGTCTGTGTTATGTTGAAACCGTGTAAAGAAAAATTTTGAGGTAATACAAATCAATGGAATGCGTTCCGTGTTAAACCGAGCAATGCTATTAAATAAAAAGTCATAAAAAGGGAAAGTTCTTAGTTTATTATATAACTATAATAGCTGCAACCCTCCTAGGAACTTAGAGAATAGCCTATCCTGTGACCCAGCCTATTAAAGGTAGAATTCAAAATTTCACCGAATTAGTTACATTTAGCATGCGACCCCCCTGCAAATGGAGACTGGTTCTATATTTGAACATGACCTATTCAGAGAATGCCTCGACTATTAACCGAATTGGGGATATTTTCCTATTTTGCAACAAATTGAATTTAAAATTAAATTTCTGAGTAAATCAGAGGGAATATTGAGGGAATACTGATGCGCCCGATGTTAACAAGAAGGCTGTTTACCAAATTATGAACTGCAGAATGGAAATTAATGGAAACTACGCATCGAATTTTAAACCACATAACATAGAAAAAATTCTGTCGAATTTGAATTATCGGAAAGGCAAAAATAGACACAACTCAGACGAAAAAAATAGAACCGCATTCAATCTCAACGTAACTAAATAACTTTAAGCAATATGCCATTAACTTAAAAACCGGTTTTCCACCGAATTAAGAACTGAACGGTAACCATTTCCTCAAAACCGGAACATAACTGGAACCGAAAAAATTGGAAGTACAAAACTGAAACGAAAGAAACTTCGGTTGGAATTTCTGGTCCCTACGGATTAAACATTATCTAATTATATTTCTACCTTTACAATATGACTACAATAACCATTCTATTGGTAGATATGTTGCAGACAGTATAAAAGGAAACCATATAAATCGAAGAATGACTGTATTAAATAGGGTGTTTTTTTAGAGGTGTAGAATTTTAAAATGGTACAAAACACATAAAATCGTGGTAATGGCTATGATATTGGCTTCGTTGGAAAGATAATTTTATGTCATTAGTGTTTAAAAATGATTTCGGACATATGGGCCGAATAAAGTAAAATCTGAGCAACTGAGGCAGTATATCGGCAACAACGCGGCGAATGTTGGCTTCCAAATCGTCAATCGTGTCTGGCTTATCCGCGTAGTCTAACGACTTCACATACTTCCATAGGATATAATCAAAAGGTGTTAAATCACACGATCTTCCAGGCCAATTTTCAGGTTCATTACGTGAAATTATGCGCTCATCGAATGTTTCCTTCAATAAAGCGATTTAAGCTCGCGAAATGAAGCACGATTTTCGAAGTAAATTTGCAAGCATTGTTTTGGCGTAAGTCTGTTCATGATGAAATGACAAACCAAACTGAGCATAAATCAGCTATCAACTGTCAAATTGGCCACCGCTGGAAAAAGTGTTGCCAATTCGAAAAATAAACTTCTAAAAAACATCCGTTATTTAGTAAATTATTCGTAAACTAAGTTTACATAAAATATTGTCGATTTGTAATATAAAATCACAATTTGCTTTGCTGCCTGAGAATTGAAAGTGATAGTGAGATTAGATAACAACAGGTGATATACTTATGTACATATATAGATTTTGAAAACTCTACATTGAGAATGTCACGCATTTTCTGTGATAATGAACCTTATCTGGCTTTATCGAATTTATTAGTCTGGTTCAGTGTGCTGGCATTAATATTGTATTTAGTTAATTGCAGTTTATTTGAATTTGACTATGGATTTGAGTTATTTCAATATTCCTTATAGACAATCCGTATTATTCTACATAGGAACAGTCTGACAAGATAGAATTGCTATAATTGTAAAAATACTGTTTTTATACAATACAAGTTTGTATTGTCTTTACTTACATTTTGCAGGCATAAACTGACAAAAAAAGAACGAAAACACATCCTAATACCTTTATAAATTTCGAGTCTTCAAAAAGGCATTTTGAAAAAAAGAAATTAACAAAAAGTAGATCGGGATTGATCGTAAATTCTTTTCCAGTCAACGGTTGTAACTCATGAGGGAAAACATGTATCTCATCTTTTGTTTTCTAAAAATATGTACATTGACCTTTTTCTATTTTAATATAAAAATATAGAATACGAATATTTTAACCCTACTACCGCGTCTTCTGTTTGTTGGCACATCCTACTGCTCAGGCGTAAGACTCGTCTTGAATATAACAGAAATTTATCTAATCAAAATGAAAATTTAGTTCATGTAAAATCTGTGTTGATCTTCAGTGCCTAAAGTTTCATTGTCTACACTTTAAAATAGACAATATTGTAGATGAAAGCGTAGACATACAAAATAGGTGTAAACAATGCTTACAATTTGACTCGAGCTATACACCTTATTCTTTTGACAGTTACGCAATAATGTAACGACATCGACTCTTTACCGGGCCCTCCGAAACAAAGACGAGTGATTGAAATCAGAAAGAACGGGTGACCAATCCTTTTATTCCTATCAACCGGACTAAGATTCACACCAGTGATGACATATATTATTAAGCTACTATCCGTAACTCCGCTTTATGAGAGCTTTCTAAATTATTAATACAGAAGTACGTGAAATTGAATTTTCTAAAAATTATTAATTGAAAATTATAAAGTAATTTGAAACTCAGTTGAAATTCATATATACGCTGGTCGAGTTAAATTTAGATTGACTGGACTTAACTACATTTTGCTGCATGGATTGAGTCCAAATAATGCCGAGTCGAATTTTCTTTTATGTTACAGTTTCCATTTACTTGATATAAAACATTCAAATGTTTTGCATTTCAATTACATTTGAACTTAATTTCGATATGTCAACCCAATGTAACGGAGATCAAAATTTTGACTCAATCTTTCGATTCTTTATATGTACGTACTAATCGAAATAATAAGTTCTCGGAGCTTGTTATTTCTATATCTATATCACTGCTGCTATTTTTTATTATAGGCGATATAACATAAGACTGATTTCATTAAAATTTGAAAGACAGTATATCAAAAAATTGACTAGGTATTAAAATGTGCAGAAAACTAAATTTCTAATTTGAAATGAAATATTAATTTTAATGACAATTTATTTATTTTTCAAATTAAGTCTCAATTTACAATATTTTGAAATTACATACTCAAGACACATTAAGCACGAAATAAATTATAAAGCGTATACGGTCAAGTTGTTTGAGTACCGTTTTGAATGTTTGAAAAAGTGAAAATCAAAACCATTTTACAGAAAAACAACACTTTCGATATTGATACGAGAGGGGAATATGGATATCGTATTTTTTGTTTTTGTTTCAGTATTACGCCACTTTGAAAGGGTTAAATGTGCAACATAACTTTAAAATCCATAGCATTATAACTCAAACGTATCGGTTTTTTTTTTATATTGAAAGGAATACTTCCCATCACAAAGATGTGGTCATAAGATGCGGATACTATGGTATTTATTCATAAGGCACGCATAATCTAAGAGTGAAAAAAGCAAACCATATGTAAGTGAGACTTTTCATAAGGGGTGTTTATACGTGAAAACACAGTTTATGATAATAATAATAAGAAAAAACCAAATGATCTGTTAGAAAAGAAAAAAATAAAATCATATATGGTAAAGCATCAGTTATTGGCCCCTTTTAGCCAACAAATGATTTTGAATACTGTTGGGGGAGAACAATTAGGAAATTGAATTTACTCCAATTGAAACACTTGATAACTCGATTTGCATATGTTTATTTATTAACTTAATGTATTTGTGACCAAATGTGCTGTCGACTGCTCGCGTTGAAAGTTTTCTTTAAGATGAATACCCGTCCATATCCAAAGTTATTTTTCTTGTCTTTCCTTTGAACACCATTCGCTTCTTTTCATTCTCTCCAGCTGCGTATGAGATCGTGATGTGTAAGTTTCTATATTGCCTTTATGTGTATGACGGTGATTACACACGGTCACACCGAACTTCCGCACTGAACCTCTTGTGATTACACGGGTTCAGCTAAATCCACGCGAAAATGAAACGAATGGAAATTGGGCCATTTTATTTTAAGGCTATATTAATTTAATTTCGTTGTCAGATATCTGGTAATTGACCAAAAGTAATGATAAACAAGATGTGCACTCTATGACGTTCACAGAGTAAATGATTTTTTGAAACAAATGAAAATGAAACAGCTAGGATGAAACAAGTGAAATGTGAAATTTTTAGTTTGGGTTAGATTTTTCGTATCATCGGTCCCACCTCGTCCCTCGAAATGTGGCAATTTGTGGCGCCACACTGAACCCATGTAATCGAGCTCTATAAGATCATGCTACAATCTATTTATACCTCAGCCCTGTGCCTGTATGCCTGAGATCAGGATCAAACGTGTTCAGTAGTAGTTCTGAACAAATACCTTTCCAGATATACATTTAAAGGTTCTTTAGCTATTAGTTTAATTTCTTAGTTTATTGAATTCTTTAGGCACTATAATTGTAAATTAACTTCACGTCAAATTGATTAACTTCAAATAAAAAAAAATAACTCTTTTTCTTTCGGCAAATAGCATAATCTGCAAACCATGAAAAAATTTGTTCAAAACCTGATCAATAATCCATGACCAATCATTGACTTTGTAATCAGATTTGATACATACAAAAGAAATAATAGTATATATTCTATGTTGGTTTAAAATATCACTTTTAACTTAGTTTAAGTAATTGCTTAAGCAAATGCTTTAAAATGCAATTTACAATTATTTTCTACATTAAGCCATAATAATAATAATGACAACTAAAGAACTCTCAAGAATTTTATAAAACTAATTTTGACTAGATCTGCATTCTAGGACATCATTATTAAACACAAAGCGTTTAAGCGTTTCAATATATTAATAGAAGTGTACATTTTCGGAGAATACTAAAAAAAATTAGGTGTTTACGCTTAAAAAATAGGGTTATTTCCGTTGGCGTGCAAAAAGTGGCGGATCCTTAAAGGCTGGACAACTATTGATGTTTTACCCTATGGGCATGAAATGAAAAGAAAACCTCTATCAGAAAACCTATTCTATTTTTATATATGGAAAATATTAGATTAGACAAAAGGATTTTTTTTTCAAGGCATTCACCATTTCTTATCCAATAAGTATTAGAATGATGTTCTAAATACAATACACACACACGAACATTTCTTTTCGGGTTTTATATTAGATAATGTATAAAGTCGGCATTTGTGAAATCAGAAAAGAACAAACATATAGAACATATGATGACGGCAAAAGTAGCAATGGCACACGGTGGTGTTGAATTTATTAATATAGCGTACGCATGTGAGTGCGTATTATCTTTAATACCGAGTGGCATACTTACTGCATATTTTATCATTCAGCAAAGAGCATGTTGTTATCGGATATAGAACTAAACATATATATATATATATATATATATATATGTGTACATTATATAATATATACGAATGAAATTCAGGAAGTTATCTGGCTTAAAGAGGGTGGTTATTGTGGGTAATGTTTTTTAATACATCTTTAGATTTCCTTCCGTTTTGTGTTTTTTCTTGGTTTGTGCAAGAAGGATTTTCTTTTAATACGCATATATACGTTTCGGCACACATCCATACAAAACAATACAAATACAACAACAAAAATTTTTATTTTCTAAGGGAAATCCATTTTTGTGAATTGAATTGATTAAAGTGAGATGAAAAAAGAAGAAAAAAAAGAAGGAAATTCGTAAAATATGTATGTACAAAAACGTTTCAAAGCAAGTGGAAAAACGGATCTGAAAATAAAGAATGAAAAGTGTAATTTATAAATTGCATTCCATTCTGTCACTTTTCATTTAGCATTTTGATATAGTGTAGTATAAAAAGGCAACAAAAAATTATGTTGAGAAAAATTTAGATCTTATACATGTTACAGTACAGTGAGAATGAAAAGTATGATTCCGAAATTTCACCATTTGATATATTTAACGCGATAATTTTGGAAGGTTTTCGGCGATAAACAGAAGAGTAAACAGATCTTAAAGATATTTGAAAAGCATATCATAATGAATCTAAATGATTGGAAAAGGAAATAATTATGGAACTGCCCTTCTTAATGGTGTTTCTGTCGATACAAAACAAATTTTGCCTAAACCAAATTCAGCTAAACCCAGTTAGATTAAGAAATTAGTTGGTAGCCACTAGAAAATCTCGTTAAAATTAAGATAGACATTTTTGTCTAAGTTTCTAATTCCACATCAAACTTGATGATCTATTTTCTATTGAAAATAATCGGATATTGGTCTTTTTTCATATTAAAGGCACACAGCCGACATCATATTCTGATAAAAGTATGGGATGCACTTATGCAAAATTTGGTTAAACAGAAAGGGAGAAACAATCATCCTACTAATTTTGTCGTCTTCTGCATTTCTTATTTCCCCATCTGATTCTTCATCTGCCAGATGATTCCCCTCAAACGCAAAAGAACATGTTCATCTGATTTAATGGAACTTCATCTGCGTTTGCATACTCTCACAATAACCATACACGATACCGTCGCACACTTCCAATTTATCTAAATTGTGTGGAGAGATTCTGATGTTTTTATTCGATCAATCCTAGCGAAAATTACAAAAGTCCATCTCTTTCTAGTTTTCTGATTTTTCTCGTCGGAATAGGATGTCGGCTGTGTCGAGATTGGCCTTTAGAGACTATAAGTATAGTCTGGACAACTCGATTCTCATATTCTCATATTAGAACACATCAAATTTAGATCGAAATATAGTATATACACAAATCCAATTTTAGGAATAAAGCTACTACTTATGTTGTGCATTAACTATTGATGAAATATATTAAAATTGACTGCTTTTGTAGTCATGGCATAAAAATTTTGAAAAAAATTTTGAATTAGTATGCTGTGCGTCATAAAATTCCATTTATGTAATTCGAAATTTCGACCATATCGGTGAATGCGAAAAGTTACGAAACTTTAATTAGGTATACGTAAAGCAATCTAAAAATTTTTGAGATAATTTGAATGACAATGATAAATTAAATAATCTCTTCCATCTTCTACGAAATATTTATATTATGTCCTGCCTCAATTCACTAATTACCTAGAGTTTTTGTTGTTAGATATTCGCTATATTGCTAGTAAGATATATATGTATAAGAATAATAGACAATTAAAATAGATTCCCAGTTATATGTATAATATCAGAGAATTTCATTAGAAGAATAGTACTTTTAACTAGATTGCAAATTAGAAATTTTAATTAAAAACTCATCTAATTAAATTTTGCCGGAATATAGTTGAAATTTTTTCCAGTATTGTATTGTATTATATTGTATTGCATTGGAAGGGTACATACAGTTTCGGGTCTTAAGGCGTAGGACTTACTACTGAACTCCTTCTAAAATTTGTTAAAAGTCTAGGTCTCCCAACCGGTTTGTCCTTCTAATGAAGATCAGCACCATGATTAGGTCCAAATTAGGTAACCTTTCTTACCCAGAGTGCGCATGCAGTGTAGTAAAGGTTCAAGCAGAATGGGTGATCCAAGACGGATTCACGACGAATTAAAATTTTTGATAAATACGTTTTCAATTAGACTACACAGATCGCGACGGATCCACGACGGACTATTTTTAATACAATCTGAAAACCCAAACTGTAGAATCCGTTATAGATACGTCAGTCTGTTTTCTGCATTTGTCTCTAGAAAAGACCGGACATTAACATACAAAGTAATCTACTGACTCATTTTCCTCGAGGCACGTTCCACATGTTGGACTCCTTGCTACTCCTATTTTCACATGTTCGTTGTCACAATGTCTACACTGGTTTTTAGGTTTATGAATCCCAGGAGCATCTTCCTTCTTCGACACTCAAGCCTAATCAGTATCATTTTACCTAATTTTCCAATTTTTCAAACCTAACCTCCCCGTATTATACGTGGATTACCAGTAAAATTTTTATTCAAATTAAGTTTACATGACTTTTGAGTCTTACTGTATATGCGTTCTCATCGAGGCTATAATATGTATGAAACATATGCGAACAAACAATGTATATAAAACTAAAATGTAAACGCTAAAGAGTTAGTTGAAGCATTTATTCAGAAGTACTTTGTAACACTTTTTTGTACAATATTTCTTTATAACATAATATGTAAAGTGTTCAATGGAAGAAAATATTCCAATTTCAAGGAGTGTTATGAAAGGATATGTATGAAAAAGAAGATGGGGTTCATAAGTCGAGGATATTTATGAAGTTTAAACATCCCTTTCTTTTTGACTTATTCATTTATCCCTGTTGTTTTGAGAAGTCACTTGTAATGAAACTCTAACAATACAGTATGAAGAATGTTTGATAACTTTGGGAACAAGAAAAGAACGCAAATATATTATAATATTTAGAAATATATATTTTCGAATCGAAAATTTACGACATTGTACACGTACTATGCGCTATAAATACATGACTTTTCTATAATATGGTATATATGGAAGGTGGAAATATTTCGCGGGTTTTTCATTTTAATTTTTTTTTTTTTTGTTTTTGTTATGTACATTATATTCGGAACCAATTACTTAAACACGATGAATACGAATATTCTGATAATATCTGTCATTTTTTTTTTTCCTTTTGACAGCAAAAAGAATTTTACTTTTCCCGCACGAAAAGCAAAAAAAAAATTTTGAAGTACTATATCATAGAACATATTATGATCTGCGAACTTCAAAAAGATGATGAGCTATTGTTCCCTGTGGATGTTAGATAGTGTGGTGTCTTCATGGAAAACAAAAAAAATATAAAAAATTATACATTTTCCTTTAGCATTTTGTATGCAATGTTACACAATGAAAGTGCTAACAATTCTGAATATTTTATCATATAAGTTCTTCGACGGCTACTCCTTTTGAATATTTAAATAATATGTTGAAGTTTTAAAGTTTTCTTCATGTAAACATGAGATATCTATTTGTAAAAATAGAAAATGATTTTACGAGTATTATTAATATAGTAAATACTGTTTTGAACTGAAAATCAAGAGACCGTAAAATTCCAACGTCTAGTTAAAGAAATATTATCCCAGTATTTATCTATTTATCATATTTTTCAAGCAGCTGGAAATAGGCAATTTCTAATTTCTTGATGTCCTGGAAGCACATTTTTCGTCACTTTTCGAATTATTGAATAAAGAGTAACTTTTCGCAGTGATTCGTGGAGGAGATTGTGTCCAGTTAAAGTCAAGAATTTTAAAATTTCTTCAACATGCTTGTACTTTTTCATTATCGATTGATTATTACCCGTATTTCACAGATTCCCATGGCAAGATTTAAAGCATAAGTAATAATTACCGAGATGTTTGTTAATTACTAGTAAATTTTTTCTTTAAAGAAATGATGATTTAGCTGATCTTACGATAATATTTAATTATAAGCTAAAATCAACTTTTTTATCAGATATGTATACAATATTGTCTTCGTTGTATATATTTTTAAAAGAGAAATGAAGCATAGGGTAAAGTACTCAGTAGTGAGCATTGTTCCAATAGTGATAATATTTTTATAGGAAATCGAATGGATAAGTTCACTGCGATCATAAAATTATAATTTTCTCCTAGGCATTTAATCAATTTATCTATAATTTGTGATTTTAATATTCTCATATATCTGTTTTATTAAAAACTCTTATTATCCTAAGCAGAAATTTTGGTTAACATTTATGTCAACATTATGACAATATGAGGTAATTCTTTGCCTTAAACTTTAAATCAATGGTTAAAAATATTTTTGCCCTGGAATGAAAGAAAATGCCTATACGATCATTATTTTATATAAATTTACTCATTTTTAATACAATTTTTATTTTAGAATCCTATTTTAAAATTCTAAATTATTCTCATAAACTATTTTTAGCATAGAAAATATGGCGGATTTTCGACTTAAACGTCAATTTTTCCAAAAAGTTCGAACTTTTGAATGCATTTACTTTCATGAACACCAAAATTAGGAAATTTTGGGACTTCCGAGTCATAAATAATAAATTTCTTTCTAAATAATTATTACTTTTATTCGGTCAATTCGGATATTACGTTCATTTACTTTGAAGTCTCGTTTAACTATCTTAGGAAAAATAAAGATAAGCATGGCTTAAAGGCCTAAAATATACCAAGAACGTATTCAAATTTCCTGTATATCGTGGGCATACATGTATACATGTGAACATATCACTTTATACGATTATAGTATAGCGTAATTTTTTAGAGTAATAGAACTTTCGATTGGTAGCATGTTTTTTTTATAGATGGTTAGACAAATAAACATGGAAAGACTTACACCGAAACAGCGTTTGCAAATTGTGGAAATTTATTTCAAAATTCAAAATTCTGTTCGCCATAGTTCTAGAGCAGTTCGATTTATTAGATTTAGTCGCGGCTGATATATGCCGGAAATTATTTTTAAAAACTAAATGTCATAAACTAACGTTTAAAAAAAAAGTTGGATTCAAAGTTAACTTATATTAACATATGGTCGACATTGCTCGAAAAGTGACCCAAAATTGTGGCCCAGAATGCGCTACGTCAAGTCGCGGTGGCCATATGCCCGAAAAGTCATTTTTAAATATGTATTAATTAATGTCATTAATTGATCTTTCGCATAAAAAATGACTTTAAATCAAAAGATAACTTTTTGTGTCATTTTTCTAAGTTTAGTAAATTTCTATTTCTATGCCCATTATCGTAAATCATTGGCGAAAGTAATTTCATCATGAATCTCTTGATAAGTTCTACTTTCTGCAAAATTTTTGTTTTAAAAAAAACCTTCGAAATCATTTTGAAGTGAAGTGTCAATTGATTCCGCTCCATTGTTAGAACTTGTAAGTAGAAAAGAATTTTCCTGAAACGTCGTAATTGATATATCATTGGCACATGAATTTTCGCGATAAGCTACTTTTTCCAGCGTTTCATGCAAGTTTTTTGTTTTACGATATTAATTGGATATGACTCGATAAGCTCTAGTTTTCCTTTCATTCACTGTTTAAGAAATACGTTTCAACCAGCGCGTCATTCTACATATAAGTACATATTCGTAAGTTTCAAAACAAACATTTACTTAAAGTCAAAAAAAACTTATTTCAAACAAATTAATTCTGCCACATAAAGGTTATTCTGTATTTTAATTGAAAGTAACTAAAGTTTTGCAGTTGATTTATAAAAATTGGAAACCTAATTTGAACTTAATTTTCCAGATCACTCGATCTTTGCATGAGACTCTACCCACTGAGCCAGCGTTTCATTTACTTAATTAATTCAGTTTCGCCACTCCTATTTCACACCCAGGGTCAATTTTTACTCCTGCACTTAAATTGTACGTATTCTTAAACCGTGCCGACGAGTGGGTGCATTACCCTATACCTACATTATTCGGTTCTTCATATATTCAATAAAATATTCTTCATATTCAAATCATATCTAAGGAAATAAATGAATATGCAGTGATTCAAAGACATGTGTAAGTAATTTTATGATATAAAAATAATAAATAAATAAATATGTCACCTGTCATGTTCAAAAAGAGGAAAATTCGTTTTCCTTTCATTTCAAATTTATATCTATACATATCAAACTTTCTTTTTACTGTACTATATATGTGTATAGCAAGAATCCAAAACAGGTAAGAAGGAAAAAAAAAATATGTTTACTTGAAAATAATTTTCAAAAGATAGCCCCGACAGCATATTTCAATTACAATCTTTTCTCATCCTTATTCGAAATAATATATAAATGTAAAATAATCACTCTTACTCATACCCCATCTTTTGTAGAAATTCTTCAAATACTATTTCATAAAATTTAGCTCTTCTCGAAGTACTACTATATATAGATACGTGTATATCTATCTTTCTTATTAGATATTTTTTTTTTTTTATTCTTTTACTAAATAGGCAAAGTAAAAGCTCAGCTGAGATCTAAGGTGAAAAATTTGCATATAAATGGAGACATATCCCGCGTCTTAGACATGAGCTTGTGGCAGCTATTCTTCGGTAATTGTGTTTATATATCAAGTAAAATTCCAAAACCGTGTGTTACTCATGCAGACCTTAGTAAAATATATGATTATTATTATTATTTCTTTTTTTTTTTTGCCTTCCTTAAAGCTCTAGCATAGAAAGTTATGCAAATATGTATGTTTAGTATATATTTTTATGTATATATGTGAAAAACTAGGCAACTATACAATTTAAGATAACATTAAAAGATGAGGAAGAATTTTTGGCATATTATTCACCAATTTGGTTTTAATTTATGACTTGAACTTTCTAACTATAAAATTGTTACTATAGAGTAGTGTGATGTAAATTGCGTTCCTAAAAATTAAAAGAGAATTTCTTATTTTATATTAAGAACGTTTATACTAGGTGAATCAAAACGTTGTCTATTGTACTAATTGTATTATCATATATAAAAAAAGTCGCTGCTAGTATCGCAATTTTATGTTACTGTAATGATATGAATACGTGTAAAGTTCTACACACATGGATCGGTCAATTGGTTTATTTTGGCAGCCGTTCAAAGCGCACAAACTTCTGTTTTTGTGGAAAAAAATTTAGTATTACACAATCATTAAATTCCAGTTTTATGGTGACCTGTACCTTCGATGACAATTATAGGATACTGACTTAATAAATTTAAACGTGATCCTACAAGAGTTTATGATGAACAAAGTTCAAGTTGACCATTTCAGGTGATCACTAAAGAAAGAACCCATGATATCGCGTTAGGAGATCGAAAAATGAAAATGCGTTAGATGCTGACATTGTGGCTACCTCATGAATGTATTTTAAACATTTTACATGAATATATTTATAGGTGAAAAAGTAAAGTCAGTGCTGCGTTTACTCGCAATCGTATGACGCAATGGTAAAATAGCATGAATTACGTTGTGAATTGGTTAATCATCTTCCATATCTCCCAGTAACCATTACCAAAATTTTATCTTCAATGTTTGCTGTACTATTCATACTAATTCATTTTTGTATAAGCGATTCTTTATCTCACTCACATTGCTAATTTATTTTGCATCCCTTAAGGATGTTAATTGGGCATAAGTGTATCAAGCTTGCAGGTAATGTATTTAAAAGGCAAACATACAGTCTATTATTTTCGGGGCGAGTACTTTTTAATACATCTAGTATCTCCAAAAACAGAAATGTATGAAGATCATATCACTTTATTTTATACATATTTATTGTACAAGTATATATATACAATATAATATTTTCTTTTTGGGAACTTTGAAAAAGAAAATGTGTTTTTTGGCGGTGTTAACTTTCTTCGTAATTTTACTCTCCTACAATTTTATTCCTAAGGTAAAGAAAATTTCAAATTATTTTTTTTTTTCGCCCCGCGTCTTCTTTTAAAGTTGAAATGAACATTAAACAACAAGTTTTTGGTTCTAATTAATTTTTGAATTGTTTATTTTATAGACGAGTTTTTGTATATATATATTTCATATGTACATCAATTTCCCTACACTAGAAAAGAAGAGATAAAGATTAAACTACCTATTTTTAGATTTTATATTAAACAAATATTTCAGCATGATTTAGAACAGTGGCTGGCAACTTTTAAGTATGCGAGTATACATTTTTTTTGATATTATTCATACTCAAAAGAAAATTGGAAAAATTGCCTAAAAAAATTCTTAAAATCGAGATGTACCCGATTTTTTAATACCCTAACAGGCCAATTGACAAGTCCCCGGCCTGACACATAGATGGCAGTACTAGAATTAAATCCATACGATTTTTAGTTAGCCCTAACCTTCAAAAGACGCGTGTATAAATTTGACAGCTGTCGGATCATTAGTTTGTGAATTATAGCATTTTGAGTGAAGTAACTTTTGTTATTGTGAAGAAAATGGATAAAAAGGAATTTCGCGTGTTGATTAAACATTGCTTTATGGCCAAAAAAAATACCGTTGAAACGAAAACTTGGCTTGATAATTATTATCCGGACTCTTCACCTTCGAAATCCACCGTTGGAAAATGGGGTGCCTTTTTAAATCTGGTCGCACAAGCCTTGAAGACGATCCATGTCAAGAACATCCAAAACAGAAAAGATACGAAAAATACAGGATATGGTTTCGGAAGACAGACGAGTGGGTGTGGTTAAGGTAGCTGACACCCTAGGCATCTCATATAGACCAGTACATCACATCTTAGCTGAAGTTTTAGGTTTCAAAAAGCTCTGTGCAAAGTGGCTGCCACATTTTCGAAAAATGGAACAAAAACACATGCAAATGCGACTTTCTCAAGAACATTTGGAGCATTTTCGACTATTTCCTGTTCTCAGATTTCAAAAGAATGCTTGCTGGGAAGAAATTTTCGTCGAATGAAGAGGTGATCGCCGAAACTGAGGCCTATTTTGAAGCAAAGGACAAATCGTACTACAAAAAGTTGGAGGGTCGCTATAATCAGTGTATCACCCTTGAAGGTAATTATGTTGAATAAAAAAAACGAATTTTGCGAAAAAAATGTGTTTTACTATGGTAGGCCGCGGACTTTTCAATTGACCTGTTATATTAGAACTAGGACTCGCAGGTAGATCTACGAATATAGTTAGTTAAACACAATTAAACACAAGTAATAACATTTCAATGGTTTGCCTCCAAAGCTTTAATTTTCCTTCTTCGAATTTACACTATTTGAGCCATTAGGGCCCAGGTTACCCTAATGGTGTAAATGTATTTTGCAAATTTTAATCAAATCAATCAAATCGGTATATCGGTTTTTAAAGTTTGTTCTGACTATTATTTTCCATTTATAAATTTGGCACGATTTAAGTGGGAATTATTTTACAAAATGTTTGCATTAAAACGAAAAGCAATAATGAAAATTTTATTAAAATCAGACGATGGATTTGAGTGAAATAATCCTCGGCCCCATCAATATCATGGTGTGTGCGGTAGAAAATGAAAGCATAAAAAGCAAAAATGTATAATTATATACTGAGCCAATTGTGTATGGCTTTGGGCATATACAAGAAACAGAATATTGAACTAAAGTCTAAACTTCATACTATATAAAGTGTAAGAAATGAAAGAAATGAAAATTCGGAAAAATATTTAAATCCACTTTTGTTTCAATTAGCTAAATTAAATATTCTACTTTAGTTTCAAATTTAAGAAAATTGTATATCGTCAAATTTACCTTTTTTTGATATGTAATATTTTAAAAGACATGCCAATTAAACGTGAAGTTAGAAAAGTCTGCAGAAATCACCTCATCTGTCTAGTATTTTTTAGCTTTCACTTTTCGAAAATCAATCGTTCTAATGGAAAAGGAATAAAATATAATTTTCTAAAAGTTCCTTTAGAATGGAAATTGTAAAGAATATGTCATCATACGACGGTTGGCTTCAAGGCGATTTCTTGAAATGTAATACATTTTACAAAGTTTTTACCATATTCATAATTTTGAATATAAAGTGTGATCCAACCTCAGTTTCCGAACTTTAAAACATAATAAACCATACCCAGATGTGAAAATGTGCCTCTTCAGTATCAAATTTCTGCTGCTGTAACACTCAATCTGCGTAAATTCCTCGCTGTCAATGGTCTCCGGGCTTCGGTCCTTGTGCTAGCTGAATGTTATACTTGTATCTACAAGTCCTGGTTGCAAACTGACACTTGACACTTTGAAAACAAGTGCTTACCGACAGCTGCTTGATTTACAGTACTGCTAATGTAGGAAACTCAAATTAGATCACCCTATACATTAAAATTTCTGTGGTCAGAGAACAACTATTGATTACTTGTTACTCCACACAATATATGTATCTCACCACTGAAAAACATTATCCAAGGGTGTACTGATAAATTATTATATACAAAAGCGAAAGGTAACAATATTATTAGTATTATATATATATATGAAATGTTTGATTTGGGCTTAGACCAAAGTATTACTATGTACTAAAATTTTGTTTAAATATCAATAAAACAAATATTCTAAATTTAGAATACTCAAACGTCTGTTGATTATAAAAGGTGGCATAAAGAAGGTCTACGAAAAAGTAAATTAATATGGTAATTTTTTTCTACAATAAGACATAATTTTATTAATTTATAGTATCTCTTAAAAGAAGAATAAAAATCGTGCGTTTCCTGAAACTAATAGGGAAACACGCAAATTTTTTTTAAGGCCACAAAAATAACAAATATTTTGTAAACCACACCTTTGGAGTATGCCATAAAACTGCCATATATATCACAAATGTTATAGCAATAATAATGAGACTAGTTCATTAAAAACTACAATATAATAAAATATATTAGATAATATACATATAGTAACCATAATTACGAACTCTTTAGGTTGATAGTGGTGGTCTCGTATATGTTTATGATAAAATGTCGGATAAGAATTATACAATTAAAAAGTAAGTAAAATTTTATTTAAATTTAAATTTTTATCTTTTTAGAATTATATTGCCGACATGAAGCCCTTAAACATTTATTTATATACGTATATTACCGCTTTTCCTTTTTAATGGGTTAAGATTAATCTGTAATTGTATTGAATTTTATAAGGTCAGGAGGAAAAAGAATGTATTCTGAGTTCAAAGGAACTACCATATATAATTACCGAAGTTCCCATCGTAATAGGAACTTTCTTCAATTAAACAATAATTGAAGTGAATGGATTAAATAATTTCTAGTGACTGTGTCGTGAATTATTGAAAATATTCATTATACAATACCATTAAATCAATATACACAATGTCAAAATTATTTCAAACGCTGTGCTTCCAAGAATATAATCTAAAGTGGAGCGTTGATCAGATAACTTACCACTTTATACCTAAGATGAAAACTAAGATATGTAAGGCAAACAAAAGTAGAGAAAAAGTGAAGAACCGAGACTTGGATTTGAACCAGGGTCTCATCAGTCTCATGAGGCGAGGTCGAGGTCTTAACCAACTAGAACAGACTAGTAGACAATAATGTAGAATGCTACACTATTGTCTACTAGTCTGTTCATTTGCCTTCTCCTCTAATATTATCAAATCATTACAAATGTTTTTGTCTTAAACCTCTCAATTGTTTACCAAATTTAATTGTATCCTATTTTTTACTCTTACAGATACATATACTGGGTCCGACAATTGAATGGCACTTAAATATGACAAATATGAGGTTATCTCCTTTTGTAGGAAACATAATATTTTTCGCTGTGTGTATAATATTAATTATGCGAGTTATTAAGCTTAAGTTGAGGATTACATAAAATTATTATTAGTCCTAGACATAGACTAGCAACAAGGATTTCCAACTAATATATATGCAACTGATTGTTCTTGTGTACTATTATAATAATTCTGCACATTGTACATTTTCTAACCAACTTCCAAAAACATATACATATTAAAAAATTAGTATAGTTTTCAACAATATAACTTCGACAATTCCTTCCTGTAATAAAAATCACATCATTTTTATTCAGTTTGGAAAATGAACAGAAATCATAATTGATGAAAATGAAAAACAGATTTTTAAATGAAAAACGTTTACACTATTTTATTAATTTTTTATGAGATCTCACCAAATGTAAATATGAGTAAAAATTTCTTTATTACATTTTAAAATTTCAGAATTTCACGCGTTTTATAGCACATGTAGATGATTTTTCATCCTAAGAGACCTAAACCTTTATGTCCTTTCACAGAATATGTACGATTTGGATTTTGAGTATATATGGTTGGAATGTATGAATATTATAATCAATGACCCTCTTTTTTTTGTTGTTGTACATTATTCATGATGATTTTAAATTTTTTACCATGGGATTTCCTATACACTATACCCAAATATACAGAGAAGCGTTATACGATCATCAAGTCGTATATAATACATTGCTGCGATAGCCTAAATTATATATGTATGTCAGATTTCTAAAATTCCTAACTTACTTATCTATTTCCCTTCATCAAGTGAATTGCATTCTTTTTGCATTTTTTCTTCAATTTTTCCTTTATTATATGGAATCTAAGGCTGAGAAGGGGAGAGTACTCACTTGGATGATAATTTCTACTGCTTCAGGCCATTTTTCAGTATATATATATATATAATATTTCAATCAAAAAGGAGATTTTCATATATAATATTCCGAATAGAAGCATGTCAAATGAACGTAATAATATCATAGAAAGAAAGAGTACGTCGTTAGTGTCATTGACCTGATATTTTTCTTTTTCTTATAATGATGGTTGGGATCTTATTTGTTTCCTTTGTGAACACCCTTCAAAAATGGATCAGAAAGAATCAATTTCGCACCCTTCCTTTTACTTAGTATTGCGCATGGTAAATATGTATGAATTTAAGATGTAACATTTTTCTATAAATGCAATATTTTTGAAAATATATTCTCCAAAAAAAAACCAAAACAAGAAAATAGTATTGAATAACTTGAATATTTCATATCTTTTCTACACTTATACCTCGGAGCAAGTCTTAAAATAAATAACATTTCTTTTGAAAAATACTCTGTAAACTTGTTTACCTACTTTTATATAATCAAATTACTTTTATCCCATATCTTAAAAATCGATATTTATAGTTTATAGCATTCATGGAATTGGATATAATTCAGTAAATACTACAATATATCGTCTATTATCAAGTGTACAAATTGTAAATTAAATTTTGTTGATAAACTCTTTCATTTTTGTTACGAGTTTTCTTATTTACTGGACATAATAGTGTGAAGATTTTAAACTATGTCGTAAGCTGTAGTTTATCCAGATCAGCGATTCCCATCTGGTGGTCCGCGACCAAAAATAGGGTCGCGAAATATTTATAATCACCTCAAATTATATTTTCAAATTACTTCCCAATATGCATTAATTCCAACTTGGAAATTGTAAAACGATTTTCACACGGAATTCTGAGTGCAAAATCGTACGCTACAGGCTACACCAACACACACATAGATTTGGTATAAATCGTGCATAAATAAAGAGCAAATAGCAAGTCAGGTTTAAATTTTTGCAAAACAGATGTTCACGTATCTGGGTCGCCAAATTTACTTTAAAAAAAAAAGTGGGTCGTGTTGGAAAAAGTCTGGGAGTCGCTGGTCTAGATGTTCAAATGATGGGAGCAGCGTGATGTTTAGTATTACTGATGTAAGTAAACTTGAGGAAGAATACATAAAAAGAAGATTCAGTGTTAAAGAAAGAGAAACATCTATAACTTGTGGGGATATTTTTACTTAAAAGGCAAAGCCTACTTCCTTAGTGTACCCATCACAATTTCTTGCCAATAACGATCAGATTTTCCTGAAAATTTAGCTAAAATCTACAATCTCTGGCCTAAGAAACCCCTGGATACCCAGTCGTGTCGTTCGGATTAAAAACACAAAAACGATGCATGTTGCAAATTTGAGATTATATTTTTATATTATAAAGAAGATGTAAGTTCAATAGGATTGATTATACGAAAGCTAAGAAATCTTTTAGTGATTAACATCAATATTAGAGATTAGAATCGATTATTATTACTGCTTGGAAGGATCGAACGCAAGAGCTCATGTTTCGAAAGGCTAGTGCCTTACTACTACCAAAGTCATCATCAAATATGCATGCATGTATATAATACATAAATTCCAAATTTGAAATGAAAAAAGTAAATCACTAGCAGATCTTTCAGATCATGATCCAAGTTACGATCGAACTCCAATTCCGCTATAATGAAGTGTCAGAGATTATAGTAGATTTTACTAATTTTCTTGTTTAGGACCATGGTTTTTTTATTGGTCAATATAGTATTACTTCGAATGATTATGTATTTTTGAAAGTGTTTGAATTTCAGCAAATTACACGTGAAAGCTGGTATTAATCAAATTTGTTATTCATTATAAAATTCGAACTGAATCTATTCATATGATAGATAATAAGAATAAACAATAATATATAAAATCTGGACATATAAGGTGGCTGGGCGATGTACAGCGCATCGATAAATCAAGCTACCTAATATAAACGACAAACCGGAGGTCAAACGCTCATAAGGGCCGCCAACACCTACATAGTTAGATGATGTGGAAGGATTTGAGAAGGATGGAGGAAAAGAGCTATTAACCGAGATAACTGGAGAGGAACTTTCTATTGGCCAAGTTTCTAAAAGAAACATTGTACCATAATGACGATATACACTATTATGGGCTTGTATTATAGTACCAACAAAGTTATTCTAATATGACCGGAAATTAGCCCAAGCAATACGTGCCTGATGCTATGCAATAATATATAATGGATATATTGTCCATACTATCTGCTAGAAATGTCACCATTTACGTCTTATGTTTTTCTACATAAAATGCAATGTAATTAATTACATTTTACGATTAAATCCTAAAAAATTAATTTCCTATTTCAATTTTTTTGAAGGGTTATGTGACATTATAAATTATTAGCTTCACATTTCTCATAACAGAAAAAAAAAAGTTAGTAAATTTATTCTGGATCCAAAACTATATATAGTACATATACCCAAAGTTAACGTTATTATATGTAATATGATTTGCGAAGGGCATTGTCATCGTCCAGTTTTATGGTAACCTTCTTTGGATATTGTAAAATTGCATATTTTATCGTATATTCATACACTATTTCTGATAGTTAAGATCTAGCAAAATGTTATACGAGTACACACAATTAGACGATATCAAAATTCTATTAGCTAAAAGTTACAGGAGAAGAATGAGTTTTTCAGGAAAAAAAAAAATCGCGAAAACTTATAAGAAAATGAAGGCGTCTAAAAGGTGTTTGAGGATCTGAAAAAGTTTGTCCTTGCGTGCCTTTCAATTTCCTTTTTGTTATTTCAAGAGTTTGACCCTAGACATTTTTTTTTTATTTAGTCATTTTTCTTGAATAGTTATTTTTCATTATTAGCACAATTTTTCATTAAAAAAAAGTACATATATACGAAGTAGAAGCATATAATTTATAAAGTCCCGTCATCACTCGTCACTTCTTCGTTTTATAAGAATTTGTCATTTTCATTTTTGGTTTTTCTTCGCACTTAATATTGTATTTTCCTCTTATTTTTGTTTTTCATTATTATAAAAGTTTCCTCCTATATGAAAAATGCACACGACAAGCGCATGCACTCTCAAATACATATATGTATATAGTTGCCTCAGTTTCCTTTTTGTTTCTTTATATTTTTTTCCCATAAAATCTGTTTCTGTTCAGTCGACAAGGTGGAAACCTTTTTTATACCCATGTACATATTATCATGTTGTGCAACAAGAATGGTACTTGTACTATTATGCCTTGGTGCTGCTTCGTGTATAGAATATACAAAAAAAAAAAGCTCGGACAGTATATCATATGGTATCAAAATGCTGCTAGCATATGGAACCATTCAACTTTAGAAAATATATTCTATGCTCGTATATCAATTCCCTCTATAACCATTTTCATATTACATACATACATATGTATATAATAATAAAAATAGCGGTTTTCAGTAAATTTTTGCCTTTACCTGTTGCAATGAGTTTTCACTTCATTCACATGAATAAAGTTGGTTTGATTTTCTGCCTACCTATAAATACACATATATTGTTTGGTTGGAAGTTATGGCACAGCTTTGTTAACACGACACGCGGTTATATACAATGAGGAAATAGTAGCGGGTTGATGATAAGGATAAGTCACTCAAAAAATGAGGGTGGGCCTTTAAATGAAGTTTTTCATGCAGGCTTATGATATGCGAAGCAATACAATATTTTATGTTCTGTAATTTTTTATTTTACATATTGGATTTATTAAATAAATTTAAACATATTTTTGGCTTTCTGTGCTTTTTTTTCATATCAATGATGAGATTTATTTTTATTTTTGGGTATTCTCCAAAATATGATTGTTGAATGCGGAATGCATGATTGTGTTCAAAAAATAACTTCGGATTTTATTGTATTTCCAAAATTTTTTTTTTTATTATTACATTATTGTTGTTGTTTAGGTAGTTCAAATGAAGAGGAAAAGCGACAAGAAAAAAAGCTTTTTCTTATGTAGTTTTGATAAGTACAAGAACACAGAACGTGACTCGTAAAATTACCAAGTGCTGAATCACGTAACACTGTTGAGCTTTTAGTTATATATAACATACATATGTATATATATATAAGCGAAAATAACTTTATATATAATATATAAGACGATGGAAAGTTGAAATTTTGTTGGGAGTTTGGTGGAAGTTGTGTATAGAAGAACTGACTAAAAGTCGAGGTAACCAAAACCTTTTTTTATTTTGGTTTTTTTTTTTTCGTTTTGTAAATGACGACAATCATTCTAATGAGAAGTGAAAAACAATATAACTTTTAAGGTTCCGAAGAGGGTAGGGTTGAGGTTTTTTGTTCGTCTAGTACTTATTTAATTTCTTCTGTTGATATATTTGTTTTGTTTCTGTTATATTTCTTTATTTTTTTTTTACTTTTTTTTTTTTTGTTATTCTATGTCAATACGATTCCTATCTGAACGTAACTTTTCGTGGTTAATATGTTTTAACACTTGACGATTAAATTATATAACACCTTGTAGAACTTAACTCACGCATATATTTCACAAGTAAGTTTTAATATTATGTTAATTATATAATTATTTTATTCCTGTATCGCGTTGGGTGTGTGTGAAATTATTTTTTTTCTGCTATTGAATTTCATCGCTTTGTATATATAAAAAAAAATGTTTTCCTTTTTTTTATGATTAATACAGAAAAAAATTTATTCGATATAATATGTTTATGTCACGTTATATACATGTTGAATTTGTTAAATTTGCACTCTAAAATAAACAATAATACTACTTCCATCCAAAAATATGTTACACATTTTAAAGAAATGTCAAAAATTTGCTCGCAATAAATACTTTTCCTTGCAGAAAATACTTAATTCCAACCTCATTAGAGAAACAAACATAGAGTCATGCCCACAATACTACAATTTGGACGGTTGTAACATATGCAAAATATGGAAATGAGAAAAAAGTATATTTTCGAAAAGAAAATATTAAGGATTCTTATTTGAATTATTATCGCTGATGGCACATCTAGATTTAAAACAAACACGGGGTATTAGCAGGGATTTGAAGAACCTATACTTAGCGCATATGTGAATCTATAGAAGGTGGGCTGGACATATGACAAGAATCGATTAGTTAAACGAAAGGCCAAACGTCTTATTAGATGACCAAGAAAAAGTGGAGTGATAAACTTAGCGTCACAATAAACGAGTTACAGATTGATTGTATTCTATAAACAACTTTGAGCCAGAAAGCATGGAAAACTGAAAGTCTAAGTTCCAATATATACCGCAGCCCAAATGATAATGATGTTGAAGTAAAGAATTTTAATCAAGTGACGTTGTTTGGAACTTATGTTGATAATTAAATAATTAATAAATAGTTGAGTTCAGTTTATATCAATGTTAATAAGATAAATATGGTAGTTTCTGAAAAATAGAGTTACATCCACCTCTGTTTTAAAATTGGAAATTTTGCTAAAGATGTTCGTGTATTTAAAAAAGGAATTCTAAGTTGAAGCATCTAACTGCTAATTATCATACTGATATATTGCAAAATTTGTTATAACTGGGAACAAATACATAGCCTGACTGATTTGAAATATCAATAATGCCAAATTTTGTAGTGGAAAGTGGAAAATAAAATTATTAACTGAAATTGTAAATGTACACCATAATTTCGGAACAAAAATGAATACCAAATGTATAGCATATTTTTGGACGGATGGTGTCTAAAACCATAAAAAGAAGACAACAAAAAACCCCAAAAATACACGCACTTTTTCTTCTATGTTCGCGAACTTTTTTTTATCCACCTCAAACTATTTTCATTTATGATGATAACAAAACGGATATTTGTTCCCGTAACGCAATTTTGATATTATTTATTAGATACCAAACAAAAAATTTTCTTTTATAGTTTTCTTATTATTATAGGATATAAGAGTAATTTAGGAAAGAGTTAAATTCTGAATAAATTTTCCGATAAATACTAAGCTTCTCCTGGAAATTGCGTTGGAAATTAAATAAAAGAAAAGGTATTTATTCGAGGTGTGGGTGATCATTTGTTTATAGGAATTTCTTTATTTTTTTCTACAACAACATCAGAGTCATAAAAAAAGGAATTTTCATTTCATTTTATCATAATAATTATTTCAATTAGACAAAAAACACTTATACAGAATTAGGTCAAGCTTTTATGCTTTTGAACTGGAATTTTACATATAACTATCGCCGGACTGAGGTAAAATTAATTTTTTAGAAAAGAATTTTTTAATTATTAAATATTTTATAAAGTAAAAAACAAAAACAATTTAAAACCCGATATTTACTCGTGGAAGATTCAAAATTTTTTTTGGTTTAGAATTTCAGAATTATTTATTAGTTAGTGTGTTATGAACAACTGAAAACCATTTGAAATTTCCATGACTGGAACTTGAAGTCCAGACCAATCGATACTAATCACTGAGCCAACTGGCCTGACTTGTTCAATTAATTCAATGGTATGGTATGTACTTGGTTTACTTCAGAATTCAGTTCAGATCGACTTGAAACTCAATCCGCGTTTTTTACCTTTACCAGCTTGAAAGATTGACTTGAAATCAACTTGAAATCAACTTGAAATCAACTTGAAATCAACGTCAATTTCATAGGCTACGTTTACACCGACAAATTTTTAGGTCACCTAACTAAAAGTTAGGTTTGGTGCAGACGTGTTTACACCGTACTAGACCTAAGTCTAAAACAACGTCATATGTGAACATTAATAGAACTTGGATATCAAGAAATCAGCTGTTATCTGTCAAAAGTTTTTAAGTCGATTTAAATTTAAGGTAAGTCTTCAATTTAAGTGACCTAACCTAAGTTACTTTGGGCGTGTTTACACCGTCATATTTAGGTCGACCTAAGCACTTAAGTCTCTTTTTAAGTCTCGGTGTAAACGTAGCCATAGACGATTGTAAAAAAATTTTCATATTTTAGGTTATGTTGTGCCTCTGTTCATACTCCATTTAAAATTTTCAAGTCGATTTGATCTGCGTTTACATGCAAATTTCAAGTCGATCCGGGTTTACATGGACGATTTTCGGATTGAAGTCGACTTCAAGTACATCATGTAAACGAAGCAAATTTCGTCAATACTATAATATACATTTTCAGCTAAAAATCCCCAACATAACAATAGTTAAATATAAGCTTATATAAAATAAACAACGTCAATGGATTTATATTTGAAAAAACAAAACTAAAGATAAGACAAATATTTTCTTGATAAACATAGCTCCATTAGTTAATAATGTTGACTGGAAAAGAATTTCCAATTAAGTCTAGTGGGTCAAATGCGGTTCTAATAATAATTATTATAATGTCATTAATTCAAGTATAAGTCTTTAAAATCAATGACATACAGGTACAAATAATTAGAACCAATTAAAGGAAGTCTATTGACCTAAATGAACAAATTTTCTTAGAGTTTCTATTAAAAAGTCGTTTTACATAAAGTATTTTCATAATTTAATTAATTATACACTCAAGAAGTTTGAAATGTCCTTTTTGTAGATTCATTTAAATTTGAGGTTCCAGATTTCTATAGAAAATTGGTATATTGGTGATCTGGTTGTAAGGTGTGATATTGTGTAATAGTGTTTTTTTTTTTCTTAATATACTAATTTTAGGACTATTAAATGATCATGATTAATAATTGACAAAGAATGATTTTACAATTAGTGTTCAATAGGAGTTAAAGCTTAATTTTTAGCTTACGTCACGAAACAATTTTAGTAGTCAAGACTTAAGCTAAATTTAAATAAAATGTAAGTTTCTTATGTTCATATTTTAGGTTTTTCTTAACTTAATTTGATACCAAAAACATTATGAAATACTCGTTCTAATTTTTGTATTTATTTTAACTTGAAAATGCTTCACTATATTCTAATCGTTCTAGAAGTGAGAAATTATTTAATTTGTTTATGAATTAATTACGAACATTTTTATTTAAAAAAAAAAACACATCATTCACAATTATCAATTTACGAACAAAAATTCTCAATATTAAAATTACTGTGAAATGCATCAAAACTTTAAGTAGAGCTTCAGCATAGGATTCATCTAAACTTAAAGTATGCTTATTGTCTCTCTGTGGAATTGGTCCTTAAGAGTTATTAATAATAAATACTATTTGAATAATATCGAATTTAGAAAAAATGGGATATAAGCAGAAGGATTATAAGCGCTGTGCTGAATGAGTCGTGTTTTTTCGATCTCGTTTCTAGAAACTGATGAGAGTCTGGTATATAAATCTTGATCTCGGTTTTTCACAATAATTTATTTTGGAATTTTTTTTACAAAATAAGCAACATGCTATTTGGGAAAATTCAGGGAATTCCAAATACATATTTTTTTCCCGCAAATCATAGTAGTAAAACTATTAATATGAGCTTAATCATATAAAAAAAATTAGGGAAACACTGTAATTTTCCAATAACTTTCTTGCCTTTTAAATAACATTTTCAATAATCTCGATTCCGCATTAATTGTTAGAAAATTAGAATTACTATCTCCGTAATTGTCTTAAACTAAGCTTGTCATTTTAAAACTCTCAAAATTAATCAAAATTAACCAAAATTGCGAAATTACAAAACAAAAACTGCACAGAAAGGTGAGATTTTTCATACTTTTTCAAATAATCCGCATGAAATTCGTTAATTAAGAAATCTTAGCGCATTTTCCGATAATTTTCTTAATTTATTTAAAAACGAAATGAAAGAAATACAATGTTTCCATATGAAATGAACGTTTTCTACTTATATTTGCCATTTGGATAAATGCTTTTTTGATTTTATGCTCCATCTGTTATCCAAAAGATTGTCAAAAGAAAATGTCATTATATTCTTAAGGTATGAAATGTCAACCAATTTCAATAAGTGTCGAAAAATTCGTTTTTTAAAACAAAAAATTTGATTCAGCCTAAATATACGACAATTAGCGGAAAATTATTGAAATATTATTCTATGAAATTTAATTAAACAACATTTTAATTTGTTTTAATTTATGATGTTCCCTTTTTGCTGGCATATAATAGCCGTAAATGAGAATATACACTTTTGGACATGTCAAATATAAATTACGTAAAGCTTTCTGTTTTTCTGTTTCAAATGAAATTCAAGTAGAAAATCGATCGGACGCGGTCAAGGGCAATGACATACTACTATATGACTATTACCACCATCTATATCTCATCCCTTTTTCTCTTCCCAAGAAAATGGGTAGAAAATACAATAACAACAGAAAAATAAAACTTACCCTACTTTATTTTCAATATATGTATATAAAGAATTTTCGATAAATTACTATGATTAGAAATCTATAAACAATATATACGATAAGACGGGAGAACATATATCATTTTGTAGGCTTTGTTTTCGTTTTTTTCTTGTCTCTCTCATCAAATACTAATAATTTGTTAAATTATGTCAGTTATAACCGAAAAAATAATCATATTTTCTTTTTTTACCCTTAATTTATCATAATTCCAATTTCAATTAGATTCTATGTTTTTCTGTTTTATATCATTAATTTCGTAATTTATTTAATTCATAAATTAAAAATGTTTTATATAAAATAATCACTCATTGAAGTCTTCAAATAAATTAAATTTAATTAAAGAAAAAAAATAATAATTTTTGTAATCCGAAACTTATTAAATTTTAAGATTATAAAATTAGTCTTATTTTTAAGATTTTAAGAGTTTTAATGAAGTCATTTTTTTAAATTGTTTTCTGTAATTTCTTAAATTATCAAAATTTTCTTTTTTTCCTAAAATTCATAAAAATTTTCATTTGAAAGACATTAATTTAAAAAAAAAAAATTCTTAAAAAAATTTTCAATATTTTCATTTTAATAAAAGAAAATCGTAAAAATTAATTCGAATTTCAATGCATGAATATAACACAAACATTATTCTAATTTTTTTTTTATCTTACTTTAAAAAGAAAATTACGGAAAATTCACTAAGAAAAAAAAATAAATTTAAATTAAATTTCATTCAACAAGTGAGCAATTATTTCAGGACGCGAAAAATCAATGTTGTGTTTTTTTTTCTGGTTACTCGAATACGAAATAGAATTTTCGTAAAGTCATAAATATTTCTTTTGTCAAGAAATTGAAAATATTGATTTATTTAAAAAGAATAAAAAATAATTATGACCAGCAGAGACAGTATTATCGAACTATGGTAAATCTATTTTAATAGCATATTAAAAATCATTGTGTTGCGTACTTGTCCCAAAATTTTACAAGCGCCTGAGAACAGGCAGTTCTTAATTTCTTGATCAAAAATTTACATATAATCTTAAGCAATATGCTTTCTATATTATTTCACCTAGTTAAAGGAATAATATTTCATAATATTTTGAAAATACAATATTTTTGAAAGAAAATGTTCTTAAAAATTCCATTTTATCGAAAAAAGCACAGACCATATTATAGGCCTTAATTCATATTTTTGCCAAATTTCTAAACCGCCTGAAAATAGGCAGTTAATAATTCTTTTATAAAAATATATATATATATATTTTTTAATCTAGTTAAAGGAATAATACTTCATAATATTTTCAAAATGTTTTTGAAGGGCAAAGAACTTAAAAACTTTATTCTATAAAAGAGAAGAGAGGACAGATATCATATTATAGAACTCAATCTATTAGACAACATAATTTGTAGGGGCTTCATGTTTCGTTCAATTTTTTAACCGTCTGGAAATAGGAAGTTTTTAATTTCTTGTCAATAATTCATTTTTTATTTCATCAATATTTCATGAAAACATTTTTTAAGAAAACTGTTTTTAAAACTTTTATTTAAAAAAGAGAAAACTCTTCTTAAAAATTTTTATTTTATAAAAAAAAGGAAATTATTACGATAAGCAGAGACTTTATTATCGAACTCAATCTATTAACCAACGTAATTTCTATCGACTGCGTTTTTGACCCAAAAATTTTCCATCGCCTGAAAATAGGCACTTTTCAATTTCTTGATAAAAATATATTCTTTATTTCATATATTTAGAGGAATAATATTTTATAATATTGTAAAAAAAATGTTGAAGAAAACTGTTT
Organism: Xylophagus ater; assembly: GCA_963422695.1. NCBI lineage: Eukaryota > Metazoa > Arthropoda > Insecta > Diptera > Xylophagidae > Xylophagus > Xylophagus ater. Next base: position 40,346,336 of record OY730481.1, on the reverse strand, counting down.
TTAAAATTTTTATTTAGAAAAAAAAGGAAACTCTTCTTAAAAACTTTTATTTTATATATATAAAAAAAAGGAAGGAAATAATTATGACAAGCAGAGACTCTGTTATCGAGCTCAATCTATTAACCAATATTATTTCCATGGGTTGAATGTTTGTAGCAAATTTTCAACCCCCTAAAAATAGGCAGTTTTATAATTTCTTGTGAAAAATATATTTTTTATTCTACCTAAGTAAAGAAATAGTATTTCATAATATTTCAAAAATATTTTTGAAGAAAACTTTTTTTAAAAAAAAAGGACGCCATCAAAGTCATTTGATGATGATTTTTCTTATATAATGAAATATTGAGAATTTGTTAAAACACGCGTGTGAACGAGCATAACTGATTTTTTCGGTTTTTTTGTTTCTTTTTTTTTAAGTGACTCAAAATATAACGATTTTTTTTTGGATAGAATTCTTTTTAAAAAACAAATCACCAAAAAAGCTTCGTTATCGATTATTACTGATTAAAAAGAAACCCATGATTATACGTAATACATTTTTTTGTGATTTTTTTTTTTTAACATACTCACAATTACTTGATGAGGAAAGTCGACTTTCCCTTGACGAACGATTTCGATAATATGAACCATATGGAAATCAATTGTAAATCACTTTTTCACTTAAAATAAAATAATTATTAGAATATTTTCTAAATTTCTTTTTTTTCTTTATTTAATTTAATTTTGTATTATAATTAATACAATATTATTGTAAAATTTCACTAATTTTTTTTTTTTTCTAATTTCTAATAATTTAAAATATTTTTTTCTTTCTCTTTTTTTACTTTCACTAATATTGTTATAATTAATTTAATTTATATTCCTTTGACTAAAGAAAAAAACACAAACAAACAACGAAAAGAAAATAAATGTTTTAATTAATAATTTTTAAAGATTATGTTTTTTTTTTTTTAATTTTAAAAGAATTAAATTTTATACCACAAAAAAAATATATATATAAATTTTTAAAAAATTTTCTTT